>NQII01003009.1:82893-113195 GCA_002778355.1 Clitarchus hookeri
GTGTGTTTTAGCACGACATCTGTTTACACACATTTACTACTCGACCAAGCCAAGTGCGCAGCCGGGGAGGATTGAGACACTAGCACTAGAGTAGCCGTTGAGAGGAGAACAGTAAGTACGGGAATTACAGTGCCGTTAGCTGTCTGCGCAAGTGCGTGTACACCTATATACATGAATTTAAGGGCTGGTTACCATAAATTGAGCACTTTTGAAAGCCCTGCTCAAAATCTACTTGTATGCACAGTGTGTATTCTTCCATCGTATGTAAAATTAACATTGCCATGGGCCTGATCACTTTATTCATGCATCGGTCAAGGCAAACTTACAATTTAGTAAAAGCAAATATTTTATAAATTTGTAAATTTTTTCATTTACATGGATTAAAAAGACAGAAAGCAAAATAATTAATCTCAGTATTCCCGAATCTTTACCCAACACTTTTAATTCAACGTTAAATCGTGGAACTAATTACTTTCCTTCCGTCGTTACCGCTTAGTTCGGTGCATGCAAGTGAGTGTGTCCGTTAAAATATACGCAGCCAATGGCAGTGACATTTTTCAAAGGTTCATTTCAAAAGTGCTCACTTTACCGTGAACAACCTAAGCAACTTCTACAGACACCAGTCCACACGGAAGCATCACGACTAAGATTATTAGTCAACATTGTGCCAAAACCTTTGGTAACTATGTCACCTGACACCCGCAGTTGAGCGCTTTATCCTGGAGGAGGGAGGAGTAAGAGAAGAGGGAAGGGTGAGAACGGAGTCACCTTGTCTAATTTTCATGTATTTTCAGGATTCTCACATGACTCAGTTGAGAAGTTGTACCAGGCTTTAGACAGGGGGTTTCAAATTTCCTAATATATTTAAAATTCCACAAAGTTACACATGTATGTCTTTCACAATTTGCCATCAGTTACTATTTTACAGTTTTAAGTACAACTAGTAATGCATTAGTCGGTATCTTATTTCATTAATTTAATAAATAATTACATTAGTTACGGTAACAAAACTATACTATCCTATCCTCCAGATCAGAGTGCGTCACTTCTCTCTTGAAGTGCTTAGACGCCTGCTCCGTTGACTAGGGGGATTACAGCTCCCGTACGCGAGCACCAGGTCACTTCCTGCACTTCCTTCGGGCTCACAGGTCGCTTGTCTCAGCGCCGACAATGATCACCGTAGCTCCATCGTAGCTCGCCGAATTTACAGGAACTCTCTTTCGCCTTACACCGCCCCACAACTCTATGATAACTGCCTTCAGTGGATAAAAGGACGCGGCGTCACCCGATGTATCTGATTATTTAATTTCGTGATTATTTAAGTTTTTGTGAAGTAAAATAAACGTGTATTGCTACTATATAAGTTATGCAATTTGCCTTATTCTGCAGTGTAGATATAAAAACCGATCTGTAAACCGAACATTTTGTCACACATAGCATAATGTAACTATCGAAACGTTCCTCCATCTTACAACTATCAAATAACACGTGGTTACAAAGAAATACTAAAAAAACTCGTAAAGTGTAAATTTTCTATAACCGTAAGTTGTCAGTAATTGCTGTGAATCCGAAATTATGACGTAAAAAAAAATAAACATTTTTGCAAAAGGAGTAAATCTGTGCCTAAAGGTGGCCGCCTGGATATACCCAGGCCTAGGCCGCCGAACGGTGTGCAGAGCTCCAGCAGATAGTGTTATTAAAATACCGTCCAACGTGCATGAGCGAGGTCTGTCTACGAATAGCAGTTAAGACACGTTACGCGTCTGTACAAGTTTTTCAGTTCTTCCTTTGTAAAGCATGTTTTTCTGATAGTGAAAATGTCTCAAACGGGCGTTTTCACGGTCACTTTAAGGTATGAACATTCCGGTACAAAACATTAAAAAGGGAATAGGGACGTGCATCAAACATTTATTATTATTATTACGTCAGTAAAGGTAATATATTACAACCAGGTGATACATTACATGGAGTGCCCCAAGGATCAGTTCTTGGGGCCCACTTCTTTTTTTACTCTACATTAATGATTTGACAATAACTATTCAACAATGAGCAAATAAGATACTTTTTGCTGATGATACCTGTATTCTAGTAGAAGACAGTTCAAGAATATACACTCGTAAATAAAACTAATACACCAATACGTATTCTTTTAGAGTGTTTTACATATAATAAACTTACAGTTTACCTAAAATAGGCTATGTACATTTTTTAACACGAAATAAAATCTTTAGTTTGGATAAATCTTTTTTTGTTGTGGAAATTAAATAAAACAGGTATATTCAGCACGTTTATTGGGTCTACAAATAGGTAAATACTCGGACTGGAAAAACCACATTTAAGCCCTAATTCCTAAATTACATTCTGCTATTTTTACTCTCCGTTGCATGAGCTATATATATAATGCTAAGGTATTAATGACTACTTATTATGCTTATTTTAGTTCTTATTTCTCGTTTGGCATGATGTTTTAGGAAAATTCTGTTGAGGCAAAAAACATTTTTAAACTACAAAAAACAGCAGTATTCCGTAAAAAGTGGGATTCTTATAAAGAACTTTTTATTTGTAATAATATTTTGAGTTTACCATGTCTTATTCGTGCTTATTTTGTTGAAGAAAATTGGTCAAACTGTATAAGTGGTACAGAAATACTTAATTATAATACTAGATCAAAGGAAAATCTGCACTATCCAACTATTAGGTTAGCTATGTACCAGAAGGGTGTTAATTACTCTGGTATAAATTTTTTAATAAATTACCCGATGTATTAAAATACTGTATGAGGGAGATGCTAAAACTCTAAAACACCATCTTAAGAAATTTTTAATTGCAAATACATGTTATTCTGTAAATTACTATTTGATGACTTTATACGCTTTTAATTATATTCTCCCTATATTGATGATTATATTTAATAACTGTAATGAAATGTTCTCTGCATATGTAAAATCTGTTTTTTTATCACAATTTTATTTGTGTTACTCTTTGTGTAATTTATTTGTTAATCATTATTTAATATTATTTAATGTTGTTACTGTTTGCTAAAGTGTACTAATTGTATTTATGTATTTGTTTTTGTGTACTTTATATGTAAATTTGTTAGAGCTGTGTTGACTTATACATGTAGACATATATTATTATTAGATCTTTCATATCCTGGAGCTAATGGCTCGTAGGCAGGATCGACGGAAACTATTAAAAATAAAATTAACAAAAATAAAATTATAGGGTCTCCGCTGAAAGTTTTATAGATGCGCGTTATCGACGGCAAGACTGCACGCCAGTTCAGTGCTTTGCGCGTAGAGGCGATGGGAGGGTAGATGGGCATGTCACAGTCGCTGCCTAGCGCTCCCACGGCCTCAGACGTGCAGAATTCCTTAAACCAGGCGGCCACCTTAAGAACCGCTGAAATCGCTACACTCCTTGCCAGCTACTAGTGATAAGGAAGGATGCCAATAAATGTAGATGCGAGTGTTACGCAACTCGGACGGCGGGGCATTATGCAGGCGGCTGGCGGGCGGCCTTGGGTCGAAGTTCTCCCCCACTCCTCCTTCCTCCTTCACGTCGCCGGCGGCCAGCGTCTACTCAGTATCTCCGCGGCTGTATAGACGTGCGGTCAGCATGACGGCGGGTTGCTGTGTCCAGCTGGGGCCGCGCCCTGGGTGAGTTGTGTTGTGTGTGACCTGCCATCGTCCTTCGTCTCCTGCCCGACGAGAGGCACGAAGGAACCACACGTGCAAGGAAACCGATTGGTGAAGCGAGCTCTGTGTGATATTGGCGATCGACTGCTGAAAAAGCGTGAACGCTATTCACGGGTTGATTGAGCGCTTTCGAGAGCGCTGCTTAGGATCTACTTTTTCTCATTGTGCTGTGTGCTTTCGCTGTATGCGAGATTAATAGATGAACGATCCGTGACGGTGCCAATTCGTGCTGTTATTTGTTAAGAGTGAGTGAAGAGATTTGGGTGGCTCTTAAAAGCGAGGTCTTGAGAGCCGTTTGAGGGCGAAGCGAGGTGATTATAGAGCAGCTCCGGAATGCAAGGGAGGGGGTAACGGGATATCCCAGAGAAAACCCGCCGACCAGCGACATCTGCACGATTCCCACATGAAAAAATCCGGATGCTATCCCGCCGGGAATCTAACTATTCGCTTACGTGGGAGGTGAGTAGTCTAACCACTACACCACTGCGGCCACACTGTGTTACGAAAATCCTAGAGTTTATTAGCCGTAAATTTATGTTTCACACTGACAAGACGTCAAGTCTTGGAACAATTTTTATTAATTTGTTGCCAACTTAACTGGGAACCAGCAACCCAGTGTATACTGTAGAAGTATGGACTGTTAATTTTTTTAGGGGTTGATTTCTACACCGTGAACAACCTTAGTAAACAGATGGTTATTAGTTCTGTGCTTTAACTTCGTGTGAATTTTGTGCTGTCGTGAAATCTTCAGTTTTTGTTTGTAACCCAATTCAGTCGAATTTATGGTATGCGTGGGGTGCTAGTGATATTTAAATTATTGAGATTTCACGAAGTAATACTGGCCAGCAAGATGGCGACCGCCGTGCGTAACCGGCTCGTTTCGTCTCGGGGCACGTAACCTCTTCCGCGCCTCTTCGCCGACGACCGCGACGTCCGGAACCACCGCTCGCCGAGGCGAAGGTTCAGAGGAACGAAGAAAGCTTGAACGCGCGCCACTGGATCTCTCTGGACGCTTTGCAAACAAAAAATTGTGGTGTTGTAGCCGTCGCTGTAGTGTTGTGTACAGACTTTCCCCCCAAGGGCGTCTGCGCTTGTGAAGATGTCAGCAGCGAGCCAGTGTGCAAAGTGGTTCGAAACTCGCCACGATCGGGGAAGTTCCTTCTTATACCCATCGACGTCGATCTACGCAGTTACATCTCCGGCGCCGTACGGGTTGTAATTCTGATTATAGTTCTTGGTAGCAATAGAAGTCCTCGGAGCGCTTTGACGGGTCCAGCCTGTCTAAGTTACCAAACGATGTGGCACAGCTTTATACAATAATTGAGGTGTCTTGTCCACTGATATCTGTGTTTGTGTGCGTGTTTGTCATACTAGTCCCATCGTTCCAGGAAGTGGTCACGTTTGTATCCCTTTCCACGTTCACAGCAGGATTAGTGTATTGTGTATATATACAACTAACTGGCGTGCTATAGTGATAGCCGTTTCTATTATTTTCTCGTGTGTTTCGAACACGCAAAATAACTTCAGGCAAGTTGCCGCACCACCACACGACACCCAAGATGGTACATCGTACGTTGATTGGTGCCCGTATTGGCACATGTCGTATGTGTTTTACCCTGAATCCCTTGGACATAACTGATATAAAATTTAGAGGCGTAATAATAACGTAGGTGTAACTGCTCAGATACTTAATTTAGACTGAAATAGCTTAGGCACGTGTAGTTTTAAGAAGTAAAATCCCAAATTTTTATTTTTATTCTGAAACGCTCCTGTATCGCAAGTGTACTTGTGTGAATAGCTACTCCTATGAGATTCTTTTTTTTTTTTGCCAACATAATTTGCGGAACCCGAGCATTATTCAGGTTATTCTAAGGATTCCAGCTTATACACGCATGAAACACAAAGAGCAACGGCCCAGCAGTAATTAATATGAATATGTTATGTTTCGTACCATTTAGTTTTTNGAAACACAAAGAGCAACGGCCCAGCAGTAATTAATATGAACATGTTATGTTTCGTACCATTTAGTTTTTGGTCGCGACATCATTTCTTTATTTACCAACACGTAATAAAAACAGCGACTGTGGGTTCATAAATTCCCATGGCTTGCAGGGGCCACGGTGGCTGAGCGGTTAGACTGCTCGCCTCCCACCAAGGCAAACCTGGTTCAATCCCTGGCCGGGTCACTCCCAGATTTTCGCAAGTGGGAATCGTGCCGGACGATGCTGCTGTCCGCCCGGTTTTCTCGGGGATTTCCCCGTTTCCCCCGCCCTTGCATTCCGGCGCTGCTGCATTGTCACGTCATTTCACCCTCGTCGGCTCTCAAGACTTCGTTGTTAAGGGCCGTCCAAATCACTCCACTCCACCCCATGGCTTGCATGTTCGTAAACCTGCTGTGTTGTACCTCGTCCACAAAAAAAAAAAAAAAAAAAAAAGNTGATAACGAAACACGAGTCTTCCAGGTTCAGTAAACTAAATATTGCTTTGTGTGAAAAAAAAAAAAAAAAAAAAAAGTTAAAGCCTGTTGGATCTCATGATTGAGTGGGGCACCGAACCACGCACACTCTCGTTCTGGTAAATTGAATCACGCAGACGTCGAAGAGAACATTCCGAAGTTTGGGTGCAGTGCGCTCAAGCGACAAAAAAAATACTGTCCATTCTTTTAGCATGCATTGCATGTTTGTGATATATCGAATAGGAATCTGGTGAAAGTAAAAGTTGCAGATAAGATTGCAAAAAACCGACGGAGTCACGAAACCATTTTTAATAAAGTTTTGTGCCGTACAAATTTCAAAATTGAACGTAATTAGCGTGTTGGGCTACAGTTAAAATGTATTATTGAAGTTACTAGAAAACTACAAAAGAAACTCTCCGAAGTGTAAAGTGTGGTTCGGCTATATTTTTAAAGTTTTACAACAAAATTCGAAGTGAAATTGTTTAGGAGAGANGGTAAATTGAATCACGCAGACGTCGAAGAGAACATTCCGAAGTTTGGGTGCAGTGCGCTCAAGCGACAAAAAAAAAATACTGTCCATTCTTTTAGCATGCATTGTATGTTTGTGATATATCGAATAGGAATCTGGTGAAAGTAAAAGTTGCAGATAAAATTGCAAAAAACCGACGGAGTCACGAAACATTTTTAATAAAGTTTTGTGCCGTACAAATTTCAAAATTGAACGTAATTAGCGTGTTGGGCTACAGTTAAAATTTATTATTGAAGTCACTAGAAAACTACAAAAGAAACTCGCCGAAGTGTAAAGTGTGGTTCGGCTATATTTTTAAAGTTTTACAACAAAATTCGAAGTGAAATTGTTTAGGAGAGANCCGAAGTGTAAAGTGTGGTTCGGCTATATTTTTAAAGTTTTACAACAAAATTCGAAGTGAAATTGTTTAGGAGAGACGGGGAAAGGGAGTGGGTAGCTGAGTGCTTACTTTCTCGTATATATCACATGAAGTACGTCATTTCCGGCTGTCGCTGTTTTTCAGGTCGCTTTGTCGGGGGACTGTTATTAATCATGTTTTTTTTTTTTTCAAATTGCACTCTCAGCTGCGGGAACTGGAGCGTAAATTGCGCGAGGTGTATCTGGCCTTTTCCCACGATTTTACGAAGTCATTTGCTTCCGGAAGTACAGCCATTTCTGTCGTACATATTCTCGAAAATCGCCTTCTCGACAGCTTTGGTTTCTGGGTCGAACATTTGTCCAAGTTACACGAAGCGTTATTCTCCGTTGTGTCCAGAAAGTTCATCCTTCACGCGACGGTTAATTTCACGCCACGTAGACGTGCGGCGTCAAACACAGGAAAATAGCGCTAACCATCTTCATCAGATGGAAAAGCACCTCAAACACCTAAATATTAGNTGCGGCGTCAAACACAGGAAAATAGCGCTAACCATCTTCATCAGATGGAAAAGCACCTCAAACACCTAAATATTAGCGTAACTCGAAAACTCGCATGCTTTGCAAACAATTCATATAAACAACTTTCTTACCTGGATAGTTGATAGGTGAGTGGTTAAAGGACCAGGGTGAAACATTTTTGGCTTGCGGTTCTAATCCCACCGTACAACAAAAAAAAAAAAAATGTTTTTGTCATGCACAGTGACAAAAATTAAATTTTGTTTTGTANAACAAAAAAAAAAAAAATGTTTTTGTCATGCACAGTGACAAAAATTAAATTTTGTTTTGTAGTCCCATGTCTCAAACCTCGGATAAAAAAAAGACTAGAAAATTTACGGCAAGTTCCGTGAACTCTCACAAAGTCGTAAGAAATTGTACGGAAAAATCTGTCGCGAGGGAAATGTGCCCGTAATCTCACAAAGGTTTTTTTTTTCCTGCAGTACTATCCCGTGATTTTACAAAATTGTTGGTTAACCGCTAAATAACATGTTCAAGCGATTATAGTTTCTGTTGTGCTCAGCAGTTTATCAAGGTTTTTTTTAACCAACTGTACCAGCTTTTTTACTTGAAACTGGGATGGTGAACCAGTAAGTGAAAAAGGGAGACGGGGAGAACATTTCTGGTTCATTTGGCTGAGATTGAACCTGCGACCTCTCGATTGCGAGTCGGGAATGTTAATCGCGTTTCCAAACGCTCGTAATATATGTAGGCAAATTTTGCAGAGTCGAGTTGTTGCCACCAATGATTTTCCCCAGAGTGCCTTATCCACAATTAATCTGGATAAAGTTCACATCATTGAGCTTTAAGGGTGACATTGGTACACGCATCAAATGCAGTGTAATCCCTACATTCAAGGAAGGTATTGAAAATGGCTGCGTTTTTAGTCGTAAAGAGCTTACAAGCTTAGTGNCAGTGTAATCCCTACATTCAAGGAAGGTATTGAAAATGGCTGCGTTTTTAGTCGTAAAGAGCTTACAAGCTTAGTGACACTATTTTGTAAAAAAAAAATTGATGAACATTCCTTAGCAACCTTTTAATTACACTGGCATCTGAATTCTCCGTGAACAGTGTATTAATATATAACGCAAACGGTGCCGTTGACTCTTGTGAAGGGCTTCAAAATAATTGTTGCAATACGGAAAATAAGATCATACGTAACGTAATAACATTAATTCGTGGGATCAGTTTCGCTTGGAGAAGGAAAGTTACCAACCTACGTGCAAAAAACTTGGAAATGGAATGGAATTGAGTTGAATGTGAATGGCCTTCGTGAACTGGGGCAGTCGCCTAGTAAAGTTCGCCTCGTGCGAAGTATAACTGGTATGATAAATGCCGCGTCGTCAATTTTGCCGACAGTGTCGTAGCAGACTTGCGCGCGAAACTAGCGGGTTAGTAACTAGTAACTAGAAACTTGGTAACTTTGTTGCACGTATCCGTACGTTGTTTCTTAAAGCCTGGTACACAATCTTCCTAAATTACAATACATTACCGCTTATAATGAATCGCATAAAGCTACTGTAAAATGTTAATTACTGCACGCGTGTTTGCAGAAGCACGGTTGCGCGTGTGTACTTGCTCGTTGTTTACTTAGAAGTTTCTGCGCAACGAGAAAAAATGTTCGTAACCGCTACAATGCCATATAAAGCAAATGTTGCTTTGGCGTTATTGCATTTGGGAGTATTGACAGTCAACGGTGTGATTATCAAGTAAATGTGACGAAAATAACATGGTTTCTTTTTGTAATATTCACGATTACCCTCTTAGCATAATAACGAATGCGTTAGCACATAATTTTACGATAGAAGACAAAATAAGTAATATGTAATGTAAAAACATTGCCGTTATTATACGTTCTCTTTCACACGAGGTCGTAGTGTCAACAAGTTTGTGGGGCTAGAGCCAAACCCCAATTGCGTAGCCAGGATTTGCCGGGAGAGGGGTGAGGCGGTTGGTAAAACTCGAGCACTGCCGAGGTAGTGATGTCTCGAAACGATAGTGAGCTTATAATAACTATTTGACCATATTTTGCTCCCGATCGTTTCAAACTGCGTCTCCCGATCGGCAGGAGCCCTGACTGTCGAGATCGACATCGACATCTGCCGATAGACTACGCGAGAAACTTAAAATGGAGCCCCAGCTCACGAGCCTAGGGAGATAGACGCACTTCCAGCCCATCGTGTTGTGAAAGTTTTTGCTATTGGTTAGGCTGGCGTTCAGCAAGTTCGTTTCTGGGCGCTGACTGGTGCGTGTGTCCATTTGTGTAGCCATGACGTAAAGCCGTTTTCAGGGCGTGAGTGTTGCCGGCGGTATACCGCTGGTGGGTTTTCTCGGGTTACTCGCGATTTTACTCCTCCTTTGCATTCCAGCGCTGCTCCCATCTCCTCGCTTCACCCCGTTCGGGGCGTGCGGTCAGTGTTCACGACTAGCTTAACGCGTTTTCTTCGCTGCTAGGCGTGCGTGCGTGTGTGCATGTGTGCTTGAGTGTGTGTGCGCGTGAGTTTTCTGCGAGATGATTATGATACAGCAAATAAGTACGCAGAGACGAAATACAATACAGTGGCGGTTCCTTTGATGTGGGCGTACCCATCCACTGGCTGGCCACGCAAAGCTTTTGGAACAGGCCTTGTGTCCGATTGGCTACCGCGTGCTGCGAAATATTCCTTATTGGCTATGCTACCAGGCGCTGATTGGCGAACGGCGTTCCGACATGTTGCTGGCCAGTGACGCCATTTTGGTGGAGTGTGCAGCTGGAGTTCGCGGTTTAAGCGACTGTTTAACCTCCGTGCCATCAAGTACTCTGTGACCTCGAAGTGGGCTGGCTCCCTGATGTGGGCTATCTGCCGTGTGTCCCCACCTTCCGCTGCTGTAATTGGCTGTCCGGAGGCAGTGGCGTCGTCGGGCGCTTACTCAACGCGTCTCGTCCCCCCTACATGGAGACGACACAAACTTATCACGTAGGCGAAACGACGCCGTTGGCAAACGACGTGCCGCTTCCTGTCACCTTCGCCGTCGCACGCAGCTTGGCTCACGTCCCAGTGAAACACGAGCCGCGCCGTGCCGATGTTGTTGCGACGAGGCTAGCCGATCGAGTTTACACAGCAGCCACGTCGTCTGGCGTTGTGGATAGTGTGTGTGTGCTGTTCAACCAAACTGTACGTGCGGTAAGTCGAGTTGACTGCGTGGACGAGTGGATGAACATCATCATCCATGCTGTGGCCCACCGCGTACTGTTTAGTTTTCGCAGCAGTCGGCACTGTGATTTCGAGACTTAATTTTCGGAAACTCCACTTTCTTATCACAAAGTTTAATTTTTATTAGATCTATGTCGGAAGGGCCGCGGTAGCTGAGCGGTTAGACTGCTCGCCTCCCACCAAGGTGAACCGGGTTCAATCCCCGGCCGGGTCACTCCCGGATTTTCGCAAGTGGGAATCGTGCCGGACGATTCCGCTGGTCGGCGGATTTTCTCGGAAATCGTTTCCCCGCCCTTTCATTCCGTCGCCGCTCCATACTCACCGCAATCACCCTCATCGGCTCTCAAGATGTCGCTGTTAATAGCCACCAAAATCTCTTCACTCACTCTGTTTGACTGCTAAATTGTTCAGTCAAATTGGTCGTTCTCTATCGTATTCGACTTTCGCTCAGACTCTGCGTGACTCATTTGTCGCCCAAAATCCGTAATCCGTATGTTAGTTGGTCTTACACTTCAATCTTGTATACATCATCAGGTAACCAAGAGGCGCTGACTGTTTTTACTGGCTTTGTTTTTTTTAAAGGGTGGGGGTGCATTTACTGGAGATTCGTGAGGCGTCGTTGGGGGTGGTGTGAATCGGAATCTAACTTGTCATGGCAACGTCCGCCACGTTTACAAAGTGTGACACTTCCGGATTAGGACTTGGGTTGCGACGAAGCACGGCACGCCTTTCATGGCAGGCAAGTGGTCAGACCACTCCACTACCTCGGTCTCCAGGCGTTCTTGTAATGTAAGAATGAACGATACCTCCCTCCGCCCATTACAAGAAATGTCTTGCAGATAGGGCACCGTAGAGTAGGAAAAAATTAACAGTTGATTGGTTTCTGAGGATGGGCTTCCCACATCAAAGTGAGTATTTTTAAAATCAACCATTAAAAAAAATAACTACTCTTTAATCGTATATGTTTATATGATACCGTACCCACTGTTATAGGCTTTTTACGGTAAAGTCAGCACTTTTAAAGCCGTAGTTACTTTTTTTACTATGTAATTTTTTATCTTTCCGCCACTTTTTAAAATAAATATTCTTGTGTATGTAATAAACACAGTGTNTAAAATCAACCATTAAAAAAAATAACTACTCTTTAATCGTATATGTTTATATGATACCGTACCCACTGTTATAGGATTTTTACGGTAAAGTCAGCACTTTTAAAGCCGTAGTTACTTTTTTACTATGTAATTTTTTATCTTTCCGCCACTTTTTAAAATAAATATTCTTGTGTATGTAATAAACACAGTGTNTTTTTTACTATGTAATTTTTTATCTTTCCGCCACTTTTTAAAATAAATATTCTTGTGTATGTAATAAACACAGTGTATATATTTCACCGCACTCGAAAGGTTAACGTCTAATGTTACAATAAAATATATTTATCGACTATTCCATATGAGAGGGCTTCAGAAAGTGCTCACTTTACTGCGAATAGCCTCTCGGAGTAGCTATCAATGTTATAAAGGGCTTAGTAAAGCTAGAAGACAATTTGTTCAAAACTAGCTGCTGTCAACACTTGCCGGGTTCATCTCTTGCGGAAGTACGGACTAGATGTCGGCGTGGCGGATAGTGTCGCCAAGGCAGAAGGTTGGCTTGCTAAACGCTCGACTGCCATTCCAGGTGAATGTGATAACCCGGAAATGGCTGTGAGTGACGGGGGCACTCCGCCCCATCAGCGAAGTTGAGAAACCAGAATGCCTGTATTCGGAGCCAAGATGCCTAACGGTTATGAACTGCTTTCGTGTGCATCACAGCCACTCCTCCCTCCTCCTACGACTGTTACTTCTCTTGACTCTGTCTTCTACTTCCGGGTACTGCCGACTTGTTTCTCAAGATGTCTTANCCTCCTACGACTGTTACTTCTCTTGACTCTGTCTTCTACTTCCGGGTACTGCCGACTTGTTTCTCAAGATGTCTTCGAGATAACCACGTCGTGTAGTGCACCTTCGTACAACTCGTACCGGAGTGTATTTATACAGTTTTGTCATAGTTTTATGATAACCCCTTTTGTAAGATCAAGGTTCAGGAGACGNTCCTCCTACGACTGTTACTTCTCTTGACTCTGTCTTCTACTTCCGGGTACTGCCGACTTGTTTCTCAAGATGTCTTAGAGATAACCACGTCGTGTAGTGCACCTTCGTACAACTCGTACCGGAGTGTATTTATACAGTTTTGTCATAGTTTTATGATAACCCCTTTTGTAAGATCAAGGTTCAGGAGACGTTGTAAGTAATGGATGGAAGTAAGTAATGTAAGTTTTAGGATTACGAGTTGAGCGATTTCAGGCAGCTGTTAAACAAGGTATTCAGAGCCGATGAGAGTGAAATTATGTGAGAATGGAGCAGCGCCGGAATGCGATGGCGAGGGGAAACGGGGAGATGCCCCGAGCAAACCCGCCGACCAGCGGCATCGTCCGGCACGATTCCCACTTGCGGAAATATCCGGGAGTGACGCGACCCGGGGATTGAACCGCCTTGGTGGGAGGCGGGTGGGCTAACCGCTGAGCCACCGCGGCCCCCAGCCACGACCTGTGTCGCGAAGCGAGTTGTGTAGCTACGAGTGAGAAGTGTTTTGATTGCCAGGTGTGTGCTCGTGGATCGACTAATCGACACCGTCCACTTTGTTGTGGTAACACGATGCCGTGTTGCACTTCCCGTGGTAGTCGGTTCTTCCCCGTTGAATTGCCGGCACGTTGTGCGACACGTATAACCTCCGCCCGGTAACTACATTTCGCGACGTATTTTTAAGGTTTTTCGCCGGGTGAAAGTAATATTCAAGAGACCTGACAGACCGTACGAAATCTTTGATTTCGTTTCAATCGTGGCTAATTTCTTTGCTTGTTTGTGAGAGTGGTCGTGTTCTAAACCAGTGACATTTTTCTTTGCTGCGAGACGGCAAAAACTGCTCCGCTTGAATCACTGAAAGTTATTTCCATAAAACTGTTATTTCAGTGCCAGAATTTCTGTTATTTAACCATCGATTTATGCTTGGGCTGTTTGCCATGTGCTAGAGTAATGATCGGCAAATAATTTCTAGCGGAGTTGCGGATACTTGTAAATATTTACATTGATTTCCAGGGGAAAAAAATTGATACCTCGTGTATAAAAACGCTTTTTCTAAGTACCTNTGTATAAAAACGTTTTTTCTAAGTACCTCAAAGAGTTTTAGGACAAACTCTTTTTTTTAAATATTCTTCCATTTTTACACAGTATTTTAAATAATTTCCTACTTTAAAGTTACGTTGCTCGGAAGACTTCGGCATCTCCTGTAGAAGCAAATCAATTTTTCGTTATAAAAAAAACCGAGTGGTTGTCGGTCGCGCTGCTTGCGAAATACTGGTGAATACGTAAAAACAGGCCCCCACGTGTACTGGCGCGAAAACTATTTGGTCTTCCGGAGAAAAATTAACTTACATTTATGAATGTGTTGATAGTTGAAGTGAGATATATTCTACATTTTGGCTGTCCAGTTTTCTGTTCTACGCGGCCCAAGTGCGGACTCCGGTCCGCCTGTTGCCGATCGCTGAAGCGAGGAACTGTGTCTGACTGCGCGTGCATTTCTGATAAAATGTAAAGCCGGCGCGGCGATGTTGCTGCCTCTAACCAGCAGGCGGTAACACGCACGTTCAGGCTGCATTTAGTTTGTCTAGCAGACTCGCAACTCGGGCGACTGTTGATCTGTGGCAAATTAAACGGCCTCCCGTAACCGCGGCAGTAAAAATACAATGGTGCTACTGCTGGACATCTAGTAAATATTAATGGTAAAACACTAAACCCAAAGTTATTGGGATATTCCCATACTTTTTCCTACCACGTTTCTATCTCAGAATTTCGCTGAAATTATCGCTCGTGGCAGCATCATATTCAACCCTACGCCAAAAATACACCCCGCCGATGTTAAAAAGGCCATTGATTAGTGTGGTTGCGGTGTGTTGGAGATTGCCTAACTCCAAGTCAGATCAGGGTTTCACGTGTAACAAGACGTGGGCAGCTACGCGTAAGGTGGCCGGCCATAACGGAGAAGGCGTACGTGTTGGGACATGTGAAAGGCGACCTTATTGTCGTTTCCTAATCGCTCGCGTGTGCCATCCGTGGAAAGGTCAGCGCCTTATCGCTTGTCGCAACTTCCGGCACACTCCCGCGGTGGCGTGGCATTGAAACCTACCACGAGGTCTCTCGCCCTCCTTGGAGCAACCCCGAAACACACAACCTTTATCACCGACCGAGCGAGGCGACGCAATGGCAAGTAAACCTTTGGGATTCTCATTCAGGATGGCCTGGGTTCGAATCCCCGTCCGCCACGTCTCGATGATCCTGCGTCTGTCCGTAAGGAAGCGTTGTGTCGGCGTAGGAAAATACAGTAAACAAGCTTCGCTCATATTCTGTTTACTCATAATTTTAAGCGGTAACTAGACAGTTTCAATACAGCAACCTGTTCACAAAATGTACAGCATTGTCACTATAGTTTGAAACACGTTCTTACAGAAGAATAAATATCGTTAAGCGAGTTCTACTTACAGCGATTTTTGCTGACTTTTACGCTTTTCAACGACCACGTTTATATTTCAGCATCAACATTTCTGAATGGGCAGCAGAATATCGACTTTCATTTGTGTCCTGAAAAAAGATTTACATTAAAATAATAATTAGTTTTTTGAATTTCAAAAGACGCAACAGCTTAAACTAGGAGGGTTTTTAACGTATACGCTTATCATAGTAAATAAATGCTCTGGGAATAAGACTTTTTTCCCTAGGAAATGTAAAAAGTTACGTACATGTACTACTTTAGACTTTTGCCCTATTAATTATATTTTTAAAAAAATAGTGGAAATGGCTTTAAAAAAAATGTTTCTTTTGGGGCTTTCCTGCACAGTTTCTTTAAGGTGAAGGAGAAAAATACAAAGCGAAATCTCTAGTTTAATCCATTGTCTTTCATCGCGTGTATATCATCCTAATGTATGAATTATATCTAGCTTAGTTTAGCTTCCCGCGAATGCACGTCACGTATGACCATATGGAAGTACTGCGACAGAACCTCCCACGACTCCCCTTGAGCCGTGCCTACTATAGTCTATTCACGATTTCTTCACATTTTATGAATCAAACCTTTGAAAAATCCACGTGCATGACGTTTTTGGATTGTGTCCTAAATATGCCATGTCCTAAATATACCACGTCCTAAATATGCCACGTCCTAAATATGCCACGTCTTACAAGTGTTTTATACTTATGTTAATGTAAAAGTACCTTATTTTCTATTAAATAAAATTTTCATTTATATTTTATCTATAAATTATATTATTTAATTTACAATAAATAAAACTGAGAAAATAGGTGTGTTGGTAATGCCTAGTAAGAAATAATTCTTATGCAAAATATACGCTCAGTGCGCACGAATGCGGTGTGTTGTCCCTTTGGTGTAATTAGAACTTCAGCAGAGCTTCAGAAAAGTAGGAAGTAACCGTGAATGACTGTATTCGTGGTTCTATGGAAAATCCCTGAAAGGAATTAGCTTTAGCCTGACAGCGCCATTTTAACACGGAACCGACGTTTGCAAACTACGTCACATGGCTCTGGCTAAGAGTTAATAGCATACCACCCAGTGGCGTGTGGTGAACTGCTGCAAGGTGAGCTGGCGCTAGCTGTGTGCTGTACCCTGTTGCTTGCTAGTTTACACCTCCACCAGTAGAACGTAGCTCGGCAGCTGACGTCACAGGACGTGTGTGATGGGTCCCTTGCTGCTCGCTTGTGAGTGGTCGGAATGCACTCAGTTCCCCCAGGCTGCACGGTGGTCGCCGACTCCTGCTGCGTGCACCGAGAATGTACAGTAGTGGGCAAGCGCCAGCTTACCTTGCAACACTTCACCACACGCCACCGATATACTACCCCGGGTTTTCCTGAAACTAGTTTGTCCTACCACAAACACTCATCTCCCACGTTGAAGGCCCTGTCATCAGTCATGCACTGTAACCACTTATTTTGTTCTCAACGAGCGCCGACGATGGTGTTATGCGCTTGCGGAAGTGTTAATCGCCCTGTCGTCGCTCGGCGACTTCTCTGACGTCGGCGTGGCCGTCATGCAGACGTATGGGGGTTCCCCCACCTGAGTCACCATTCCTGTAAATACGATCGTCCGTGTTTCCGAACTGCCTCGGAATCTTTCAGCGACATACCGTAACTTGGCTTCTGCGTCGCACTGAGTGTTTGAGAATGCTACAGGCTTTACACTGTAAAGTGAGCACTTTTCAAGGACACCCCCTCCCCCATCTTGCAGGCATAACAACAAAAATTGTATTTTGCTGTAGCCTTAGGCGTTAACTTTTGAGAGCTATACAATATATCCACTGCGTTTATAAGTCACGGGGCAATGTTTATATTAACAATTGTCGAATAGATAAAAATAAGCTGAAATTAACTTTAGAGAAAAATTAAAAATGGCTCACTTTACATGGAACAGCATATAGCAAGTCAAAGAGTACAAAAGTCGAGATGACGTCCAGTGCTAAGAAAGTATCGGTGGATTGCCGAGAGGGGGGAAGGGGGCCGGTCCCCCTTCCACTTTTCAGCCAGCAGTGGCATCGCCCCGTGGGTTAGTAAACAATGGTTTGTCAATACTTCAGTTAAGTATTTATATATGGCACACTGTTTCCCTCATTCTTTTCCAGGTGCCTTCTTTGCAGGTATTTACAGAACCCAAAAAACATTAATAGTTCAATAAAAAGTATTTTATTTAAATATTTAAGAACTTGGACAACTCGAAATATATGTTACACATGTGCATAACCGCACGATGAAACATACAACATAGTATGAGGGGGAAAAAGGGGGAGGGAGAGAAGAGATAAGATTTTAGCTAACAAGATTACTGTCACAAAAAGTTTGAGACTTGCCATTTTATTGGAAACAAACTGTAGACGCCTATGCTTCACAATATTATAAAATTGTATCATAGTTCAGGGTAATTGCATTAGTTTTGATCACAATTAAAGGCTTATCAGTAACTTTAATTCTAATTGTTGACTTGGGGAAAGTGGGATGAGGTGGAGGTACAACCCCCAGTCCTCCCCATGACCGCTTCTACATTGAACAAGTAGCCATGGTAGTGCATTGCAGTGCAGATGAGTAAAACACCCATATGGTATTTTTTTTCACGCAGATCCGTGTAACATGCTGTAACAATTCGACAGTGTGCCTGTTCTCTTCCTAGCGACAGAAGCCGTCCGAACCACGAAACACTTCCGTCAGTCCAGTTACGGAACCAGATATTGACGGCATAATGAGACGAGTAGTTCAGCAGCCACGTGGGTTTGTCCCCTGTTGCCTGAAAAATTGAGTTATTCCCGAAGTCTCCACCACTTCATCACCATAGTTTTACGCTTCGTAAAATGCGGGAACTAACACGAATGAGAATCGCGTGAGATATCCAGGAGCTATGATGAACAGAAGTTATGACTATACTCTGAAATTTCGCGAGTTCATTTGGCAACGCGCTAGACTCCGCATACCTGTTTATACTAGATCCTGAGTTAGTTGTTGATTGGCTGACGATACAGTTTTACCACGGGCCAGATGGCACGGGATACAGTCCTTGTTTTCTTGCAGGTCAGTTATTAGCTCGAACTCGTCCAGGCCGTGTCTTACAAACTGCGATCCAATTATGGACATGGTAAACTGAGCACTTAAGACTTCTTATTTCCAATAATGGTCAATAAATATATTTCGTTTTAGCCTCGGACGTTAACTTCAGAGTGCGTAAGAATATACCTGCTGTGTTTAGTACTTGTATGGCAATATTTATTTAAAAAGATGGTTTAACGTTTAAAAAAATTGCTGAAAGGAAAACGTAACTAGGGCCTCAAAAATGTTCACTTGATCGTGAACAGCCTTTAGAAAAGAGTCAAATGTGTGTTTGAAGTCTAGTTCGTATTCAAATGAGATCGCTAAATCTCCGGGTAACTAGTTATGGCCGTTACATAAATAAAATGAATATTATATATACATATTTTAATAACAAATTAGAATTTATAATGGGAGTAGTTTACCATGATACTACACATTAAAGGTAAAATGAGCCTGATATTCAAAGTATTTTGAATTTATTTTCTTTATACTACAGCTTGAGTCGCATAGCGTATATTTTAGAACAAGGACTAAATTTCAACTCGGTACAAGACTGCTGTTATACATTTGTGTAGTAGCTTCACACACTTTTGAATTTCAAAAATAGTGATGGAAACGTGTGCAGTTCGTAGTTATTTGTGCTGCTATAACACCTTTTGGTTAGTACATGGGTGGTTGGTTATACNTGGTTAGTACATGGGGGGGTTGGTTATACAACCGAGAAAGGATAACTGTTGACTGGTTCAAGGGGGAGCCTCTAGTTTGCATTGTTCTGCCCCACTAGGCTACTGAGAAGCCACTGTCTAACACTCGCACTGTTCTTACAGAACACCATTGTTTTACCTCACATTACGCAAGCGGCACCGCGCAAAGAATATTTTTGAAGCAACGGGGGTCTAAGTGATCTGTTTCTTGCCCTCCTTTTTCGCCACTATCTATTAACTCTTGCCAGACCAGTAGACAATCAACTTTTGGGAGTCTTGTTTTGCCAATAAATTTTTCCGTAATGCATTTGCAGGTGGTAATATCTGTTTCGTAGCGCCAACGTGTCATTTTATTCAACATTTAAATGCTTCTTTGTTTCCCTTAAGTTGTTCAAAAAATGGCCGTCTACAGGCGGCATTCGTAAATCCAGTAGTATATAAACGTACGTTCGCGCGTCCATGTTTGGGACTAGTGTGTTTCCGACTAAGACACGAGTCGTCGAACAAGCTGGAAAATAACGTTTTCGCTGCAGTGTAACATTTAAAACTTCTTTGGCATCTACTGTATAACGCGACAGCTTTTAGATTATACGTAGATATTTTTTTTCTTAACTCATAATGAAACGCCTTCAATTAATGTATTACTTCTGCACGATTGTTTTATTATTGTAATGTTTTGTATTGTATAGGCTAGACTATTATTCCAAATGAGTGGGCTTTTCAACAGTGCTCACTTTACCTTTAATAGCCTGTAATGTTATGTTTATGTAATGTACCGCATGACATATTCCATAGCATTGTAGACCTCTTTGCCATGTGATAGGCTCTACGGAATGCAAACAAAATAAATAAATAAAAGGTCTGGCTAAACTCGTGGTAGTAATAAAACTTCTAGGGCCTTCAGTAAACTTGAATAGGAAATAAAAAATGAACACTTACAGAACTCTAATTTACTCTTCTTGTATTAATCCAAAACTTTCTCAATATTTTATAAAATAGCTGAAATTCATTGAGTGCAAAATAAGAGATGCTTACTTGTTTGTTCGAATTTATTTAAATACCATCCGGATAGAGAACAGAACAGAGGAATGCTAGGCTTCAAAATTGTCTTCATGGAAAAATATATTCCTAACGAATGTACACAAGACTGTGGCGATGAGTGACATTACAACTGAGTCCAAATGATTGCTTTCTTTCAAACAAAAAATGTACAAACGCAGGCTTCATGAAATTTACTGCTATTGTAGTCGCTGGTTTACAGTAAATGGCATTAGTTTCCCAAACCCATTGCCTTTTTGGCAGAAGTGAGTTTGTATGCATACCCGAAAATGGCTGCGACCGGTAGGGCCAAAGATATATTTAGTTGCCACAACAAAATATTTTGTCGAGCCAACCAATAATAAAAAAAAAAGAGAGAATATTTTTATCTAACAAAATACTCACTTGAATAAACAAAACCTCTGAATGGCCAAAATAAATTAGACAGTCAGCTAAATATTTAGTTGAATCAACTGTACGTAATTGTTTGGCCACTCGTTCAATTGCTTTCGTTCGTAAATACAGCTCTAGAACTTGTTTGCATTTTTTTGTGACAATTAAAATATTTATGCGGTTTTTAGTGCGTTTATTGGTGCTTAATAATGGTTTAAACATCCTAATGAAACAAGTTCAACGTAAAACTGAAATGTAAAGCTGTAAAACACGATATGTTTATTTGCACACGGCCCAGTATTTGAAATATGTGTATTTCATTAGTAGTGACTTGAGCTGAAGTTGCTAAGGTGCAGCGTTCGGGTGCAGATGATCTGGGTTCAAATCTCTGTTGGGCTTCAGTTTTTTATATTTACCGAAACTGTTTAATGTACGTAGTAAAATCTTTAGTTGCACCAGCCAAATCTTTGTTTGGGGCAACCAAACAAGAACAACGAAATAATTAGGTTTCAACAACAAATTAATTTGGTTGCGCCAAACAAACTGATTCAACCAAACTTTTTTTTCTCAGTGTTTCTAAATTAAATTTTTTTAAAACTGGGCTGGGGAAATCGAGCTCCCCTTTTACACTGACTGACTGTGTAGTGCGTGAAGTGCGTTGCAATGTTTTGAAACATTTTCACACTGACTACTGCACGGGTGTTTTTAAATTACAGAAATCGCATTTCATGCTAGTCCGGAGTACACTTTTGAATTGAACTGTGTCGTAAGATAGTGAATGTATGGAGTCATTAATTACAGGGTTAATACGTATACGAAGACAAAATTTTCAAATATGATTTAGGACGTTTCCACGGCATTTCACGTATTTTAATAATAACAAGGCCATTGTAGCACTTTTATTCTTCCTGCGTGTGTGCGATTTCCTGTGGTGAATCAGTTGCGCCCAGTCAGAGAGAAATATTGCGAAAGAAAAATTCCAAGTCAGTAATATAACTTCCCAGGACAGATTAAAATATTTTAGGAATTGCAGGACAGTACAAATACTGGGAACTGTTTTTCTAAACGTCATGTTTTCCAGGCAGAGTATGAAACCCGAATTAGTAACTCCAACCTATAGAAAAACTAACTGAAGTTTAAATATAAATGGTATTATTAGTACCTTAGTTTATTTTTTGTCAAATCGAGAAAAATCTTTTTCGAACGTCGCAACTGTAGACGATGATTCAGAATGCGTCAATATGACGTCATCCAGGTTGGTTTAAGTGAAACAAGGTACTTCTACGGCGTAGTCAGAGTTTCTGGTCGTCGGTGGGCCGTACCTCTGTACCCTAGACGTGGAATAACTTTGCGGTTGCATATTTCTAAATATTATAAAAGAAAGTCGCTTATCCGCGTCTGTCTGTGTACTCGCTTAGTACCTCTAAACTACTTGATGGATTTCGATGCGATTTTCAATATCATTTAGAGAATTTCTTGAGGAAGGGTTTGGTGTATAATACATTTATATTTGACGTAAGGATAGCAGAGAAATGTCGAACCGTTTGTAATCAAGTCGTCAAAAACAGCTTTTAGGGCGCTTACATGGCTTGCGCTGACTAAACCATAAGAGATACATCAAATTACTGTACTACAGAATTGTAGTTCTCAAAAAGGTATACAGAAAAGTCCGCGATAGCATATGTTTACCTTTTTAAGGGTGACCCACAGTAACCATTTTTTGTCTTTCAAAGTATCGCTGTAAAAACTACATTATTACCGGGCGAAGCCGGGCCGGTTCGCTAGTAGAATGTCAGGTAATTCGCGAGTACGGACTGCACCACGTTAATCTGTGATCAAAACTAAGTAGAACGTTTCTTTGGTTAAAAAATAACTGCATGGCCCTTACTTTACGAGAAAAAAAATTACATTAAAGTTCATAAAATGACTTTATTTCACGTTAAGCACGGCAAACGGCATCAGCGTACAAAACATCGAAACGTCATAGGTGTTCCAAGTTTGCTCTGCCCACAGCAATGCACTTTTCCGCGCGTTGGATGCACGCAGCATGCACGGAGCTCGGCCGCCGTATGCACCCATGGACATCGCCGTGTAACACACTGCACGTGAACTCCACGGCCTCTTCGACACTACTGAGCTCGGCTCGTTCCCTTGCCGTATGCCTTGACGGCCGACACACTAGTTGCAGCATTGCCACGTCACCCCACCTTTATGTAATTGAAATACCACGTGTTTCTCGTAAAGAAAATGTTTTATGCATTTTTTACCGAAGGGTATTTCCTACTTAGTTTTGATGACAGATTCGTGTGGTGCAAACTCGGCGGCCCTCGGCGGTCACCCAGTGAGGTCAAGCCGTGCACTACGCCGCGCCGTTTAACCTGGAGATAACGTGACCCCGCAGGTATACCAACGCGGTATGTCGACGGCACTGTCGTTCAGGTTCGGAATGGGATCCGGACGGTACGCGGCCCTGCCTCGGACACGCGTAATGGCCGGCAGTGGCCAGCGGTGGGCGCGGCGGACCTTGTCCGCGGTTGGCCGAGCTAACGGTCGCCGTTATCCCGCGCCTCTCACGTCGTCGAAGGTCCTCGGAGCACGCCTAGCTGCGGCACGCAGTAGCGGCCCGGTTCGTGAGGCGCCGCCCTCTGTGATTCATACTCCCACAAACCCATTATTTACTTACCACCAGAAGGTCTGCAGTCCCTGGAATTAACTCCGGTCGGGGAGGGAGTAGTTAGACGAGAAATAAAAGGATTTTTCTTGTGGTTTTAGTAAGAATTTGTGTGTGATGGTTTTTTCAGAAATCTCTGGAGTAATTTGAGACACACTGAACATCTGCCAGTTGCCAAGGATAAGACGTCAAATAAAATAATTTATTATATTTTGAACAAAAATGATTTTTTATTCCCACCCATGATGTTTTATGTTGTAAAAAATAAAGGGTTGAGAAATCCTAACTTCTCTTTATTAACATTATGTGTCATGTAAAGCTACATTATGTGGGTGGGTATATCCGTATATCCAGAATACTAGTCTGGGTTATAAAACACTCACAAGAGAATTCATTCTAGGAATATAGTCATTAATTTTTTTTTTTCCTTCTAATTTCCTGCTTACGTAAGTGGCGATTTACCTTTAGGCAGAACAGTCGTCCGCCGTTAAAGTGGCATCGTTTTATTTTACTTATTTCGTTAGGTCAGAAGGTTGCAGAATTCCCCCCTTCCCCTCCAAGCAGTAGTAGACTGTGCTAATAGTATTCCAGTCGGCGACATGTATCGATGGCCAGTCCGCTATTCTGTTACGTTAGCCAACGGAAACGTGCAAGCCAGTGGTGACGTGCAATTATAGGGAACTAGTTTTCCGTAGATTGCTGCGCATGCAGGCGAGTCGTGGAGTCAGGTGACTCGAGCCTGAGACCCGCATTCCTAAGCCAACTCTCTCGTGAACACACTCACGCGATCTGGTAGTGTCTCTCCTGTTTACTGATTTCCTCTTCTGTTCTATTTTTTTTTCTATGCCCGCGATTCCCGCAGACAAGCTGCCTTTACTTTATTGAAATTTGTGCTGCCTGTCATCCTAGAACACCTTGCATTAGTACAAACGCAGTGGTGTTGGAATTACGAATTTCCCGTCGTGCGCGGTTTTACGACGGTAAANAGGAATGTTCTTGTGGTTTTAGTAAGAATTTGTGCGTGATGGTTTTTTTCAGAAATCTCTGGAGTAATTTGAGACACACCGAACATCTGCCAGTTGCCAAGAATAAAACGTTAAATAAAATGTTTTATATTTTGAACAAAATTTTGTTTTTATTCCCGTTCTTGATTTTTTATGTTGTGAAAAATGAAGGGTTGAAAAATCCTAACTTCTCTTTATTAACATTATATGTCACGTAAAGCTACATTATGTGGGTGGGTATATCCGTATATCCAGAATACTAGTCTGGGTTAGAAAACACTCACAAGTTAGAATTTATTCTAGGAACANTACGTAAGTGGCGATTTACCTTTAGGCAGAACAGTCGTCCGCCGTTAAAGTGGCATCGTTTTATTTTACTTATTTCGTTAGGTCAGAAGGTTGCAGAATTCCCCCCTTCCCCTCCAAGCAGTAGTAGACTGTGCTAATAGTATTCCAGTCGGCGACATGTATCGATGGCCAGTCCGTTATTCTGTTACGTTAGCCAACAGAAACGTGCAAGCCAGTGGTGACGTGCAATTATAGGGAACTAGTTTTCCGTATATTGCTGCGCATGCAGGCGAGTCGTGGAGTCAGGTGACTCGAGCCTGAGACCCGCATTCCTAAGCCAGCTCTCTCGTGAACACACTCACGCGATCTGGTAGTGTGTCTCCTGTTTACTGATTTCCTCTTCTGCTCTATTTTTTTCTATGCCCGCGATTCCCGCAGACAAGCTGCCTTTACTTTATTGCAATTTGTGCTGCCTGTCATCCTAGAACACCTTGCATTAGTACAAACGCAGTGGTGTTGGAATTACGAATTTCCCGTCGTGCGCGGTTTTACGACGGTAAATAGCCTGCTTGCTTCCGATGCCCGAGTCCGGGTTTCCCGTAGTACCCGTTTCTGGGTGAAATTTGTTCTTATTTTCAAAGCGTGCCTGCTGGTAAACCTTTACGGGTCTCATTGTAAGCAGTTCTTTATTCTAATTAAAAAAAAAAAAAATTGTGGAATATTTTAATGTGTTTCTTCTTTCGGGGCAGAGATTAGTCGATATTTTGTTAGCCATGCACAAATTTTGATTTTAAAACACAAATGTGGTGTTTCAAAAATTAGTCGGCCAGTAAAAAAATAGCTAAGAGTATGCCTCTGTTTACATTATTCTGTAAACCAATGTTTTAATCTCGGGTGACAATGATGTACCTTTTCTGAAGAGATTGCTGTCCTCAAACCCTACAGTCGCCGCTTAAAATTATGATGAAACAGAACATAAACTTAACTATTTATTTTCCATCGCCGTCGCAGTTCTTCCTTAGGGCTTGACGTGACCTTAAGGCTTTAGAAGTTTTTTTTTTTTTACTAGGGAGTCACCTTCGATGAAAACTCGTATTTTTTTTCTCGTCACTTTATGGTGGTTGTACATTTCCTCAAACTGAATTAAGAGGTTTCAGAAGTGAGCAAACGAAATATTCTGCTTACTCGGAAAACAAGTTGACGAATCCGCCAGCGGTGTATGCAGTCATTGGCGTTGTCTGGTTGAGTAAACCACCTTCCAGAACAACAGGTTGTTTGTTAATAATTTCGTGAAGTCTGAAATTTCCAAGGACACGTGTACAACGAAACAGAACATGTGAACATAGGCGTGCTTGCGCATGTCACATTCGACACTCCGGAGTCCACTCACTCGCAATCGTGCCTGATGTTTACTTCAGTTATGGCAGTGAGAGGAAGCTGTACAGGGTGTCACGTAGTTCGCGGACACTGACTGCGCCACACGAATCCATGATCAAAACTAAGTAGAACNTTTACTTCAGTTATGGCAGTGAGAGGAAGCTGTACAGGGTGTCACGTAGTTCGCGGACACTGACTGCGCCACACGAATCCATGATCAAAACTAAGTAGAACATATTATTTGGTAAAAATGCGTATGGGCCTTAGTGTACTAGAATAACATTACAGTAGGTAAAATGACTTTACTGAAAGTTACACAGCGTACATCATCAGCATAACAAAACGTCGAAACGTCATAACAGGTGTTCGAAGTTAGCTCTGCCCATAGCAATGCACTTCTTCGCATGTTGGATGCATGCAGCATGCACGGAGCTCGGCCGCCGGATGCACCCATGGCCACTGCCATGTCCCAGTACNCGGATGCACCCATGGCCACTGCCATGTCCCAGTACTCACTGCATGTGAACTCCGCGGCCTCCTTGGCTCTACTGATCTCGGCTCTTTACCTTGCCGCATGTCTTACGACGACACATTAGTTGCAGGATTGCCACACCACCTCACCCTTATCTAATTAGAAAACCACATGTTTGCTGGAATGGTTTTTGGACTTTCGTAGTGTTTTTATCGTAAACGAAAGGTCTTATGTATTTTGACGTGAGAGTATTTTCTGCTTAATGTTCACCATAGATTTGTGTGGTGCGGTCCATGTCCCGCGAATAACCTGACATCCTGTATACTAATCAGCAATGCAAGAAAATGCAACGAAAATAAGTAATTGGAAAGAACGAACTTCACGTCTGGTCGGTTTTGACAGAGTACGTGTTGTTCGATAACTTATGAATTAATGTTTCGGCGCATATCTACTGGGTCCACAGACTTACTGAGCGTTTGAGACTGCGGAATGTGTCTGCTTAATCAAACTTAATCAAAATAGGCACTTACGAGCACTTAAATAGCGCGACATTGCTTGACGAGTTGTAGCCAATCAGAGCGAAGCAGCTGGTNAAATAGGCACTTACGAGCACTTAAATAGCGCGACATTGCTTGACGAGTTGTAGCCAATCAGAGCGAAGCAGCTGGTTGTCGTCATTGCTTTTTCCGACGTTAGAGAAAGCAACGTAAGTGAATACATTGAACGATTGAGTACTGGTACACACAATCATTTTGCATACTCTAATATAAACGTCGAGATTTTTGGGGAGGTTATTAATGTTAACTGTGACATGAGAACACAAACTTAAAAAATGTCTTTGCTTCTTTCGCGAAATTTAGCTTAAATTGGTTAAAACAGTTTGTTATTGAAAATTAAAATGTTTACGTTTAGGCCTATATAATATATCACCCGTGTTGTAGCATTGTCTCGTGTNGTTTGTTATTGAAAATTAAAATGTTTACGTTTAGGCCTATATAATATATCACCCGTGTTGTAGCATTGTCTCGTGTTCTCTTGCATACCGTGTTGATGATAATTTTCAAAACTTGTCCCTTAGTTTATACTTTTTGACGTGCAGTTCTGCGCTTTTTGGTCGAAACGAAATGTCCTCGGTAATAGTGTTACATGACGCCAGAGGGGGCGATAGGAGCTCGTGAGGGATACTAAAAACTAAATTAGATTTTTAATTCATTCACACAGCTGTTATTTACAGCATTACATTATCTATCTCCGCTATTGCTCTTATTATTTCTCATAAGAAGATCAAGTTTGAGATTGGCGATCAAATTTGGCTTTATCGGAAGTTGGTTGGTACTACTGGTGACATGTTGAAATGTTGTTCATTCCATAAGAAATAAATACAAAGTGTTTTTCGGATTGTTTGCTTAGCGAAGTGTCGAGCAGGCAGCGCCGCAGACGTGCAGTGACGTCACGGCGTCCCGCGTCTCCTTGAGCTGACCTGGGTGCAGCACTAGCGAGGATAGTAACTGTGTTATGGCATCGCAGCAGCCTTGGAGGGACAAGCGGTGTTGCGCAACTGCCTTAGCCGGAGACGTGCTGTAGGCGGCCGGTCTGTGTTCCCGTTACATCAGCGGAGCTGGACGGCGTGTGTGCCTGCCCGGGGTTCGCAAGGCCGCCTGGTCCCGTGTCATGTCCGGCGCCTTTCCTTCGCCACGAGTGACCTTCCTTCCGCCGGCACGCGAGTCGCCTCCCTACAGTCCCCGCTCTCGTCGTAAGCCTTCCAGCTCCTCCACTGTGGGCTGTCTGTCCGCCGAACCCTCATATGCCACTGAATGGCCTGTAGGTCGTGAGACCGGGAGCCTAGGCTCCCGTAACTCATGAGGTGTTTGTAAAGACAGATGCACCCCGACACATACTCAAATCATTGGGTCGGCGGCGGGGCGCCGCGTGTATGTGGGTTGTTGGGCATCGGAACCCGTATTTAGGCTGTTAGTGTGTGCTGCCTATTTTAAGTAAATTTACGTGTTCGTGGATCTCCGTTGTAAGCAGTTGTGTCTCATTATCATTTTAAAGAAACTGTGAATTATTTCAATTTTTTATAGTGGCTCTGGGACAGAAATGAAAGTCGATGTTTTGTTGCNATTTTAAAGAAACTGTGAATTATTTCAATTTTTTATAGTGGCTCTGGGACAGAAATGAAAGTCGATGTTTTGTTGCCCATCGGATATTCAAACACAGATGTGGTCCATTGAAAAGTTCGTCAGCAAAAATCACCGTAAGTAGCCCTCTGTTAACGATACTTGTAAAACAACGTTTTAAACTACAGACACAGTGATGTATATCATGTGAACAGACTAACCCTGTGGTTTCCGCTTAACCTTACAATTCTGAGGGGACTGAACACGCGCGATGCTCCTGTTTTCCATCGCCGTCGCCATGCTTCCTTGTGGCCGAACGTGACCTTGAGGGAACTTTTGCTAGGGAGGCCCCTAAAGGCCGCTGGTCACCAAAGATTCATTATTTTATATTTGCACGAAATACTGTTAAACTTGTAGACATACAGGTACCGTTTCCTCGCTCGCTATCTTTTGTCATAATTCTATGCCAAAATCACAATTTTAGTTTATTTGGGATATGAAAATGATAAAAACCAACCCCCTAGCCGAAACTAGATAATTAAGAGTAAAAAAAAATACGTTTCTCAAGAAATATTTACATTCACACTATATTCTTTTTTCGCAATTTTTAAAAATTGCTTAAAATGAGAAACTTTACATATTTTTAATTTAAAGCAGTGTTATAATTTTTTTCTAAAATAAATTTTGCAAAGCATGCCTTAAAATGGACTAATGTATGACTTAGTCACTCTTGTTAAGTTTCCTGTAAATGTTTTAGTTTATTTTATTTGTATGTCCCAAAAACATTAAAACTGTGATTTTGACATCCCATGATGCAAAAACTACGCGAACTATTTTTTTTTGTGCGATGAGAGTACTTAAAAGTAACGTCTACGAGTAAAACAATATTTCGTAGAAAAACAAAAGGTGGTAAAGTGGTCGACGCCATGTGTAAAGAAATCTGCATTGGTATATTTAGTTCCAGCTGTGTTTACTGCCGCAGGTGCACGGCACTTTTCCATTTACGCTGCGTCGCATCGGTGCAAATGCCAGGTTGTCAAATTTAATCTGCCCCCCTGGAAACTATTATTTAACCGTCCCCCAAGCTTTCTCAATTGCCTTCCCAACATTCCAGGGGCACCATGCAGCTTGCAGTAAACCCATTTTGAGTACAGCTGCATCACAGTTCTAGAAGTGAAAGTAATACAAAGGTAGAAATTATGTTTCGCTCTTGTTTGAAATGTGTTTATTTTCTTTCGCAACGGGTATAAAATACTGTTTCACGAAAATATTTTAAATTCTTATTTTGGCTTAGTTGTATGCACTCTGCTTGTTGGCGTCTTCGCATCACCTTCTGTTGTCTTCAGACACACCTGCTGCCTTCGTGGCTTCTCTTGGACGAATTCTGTCTCGGGGAAGTGACAAAGATGTTTGCGATACGGGCGATGTTAACATGCACTCCTAGCACATCGTCGCCTCTACGTGCGAGGCGTGCACCGTTTCCGTCGGTGCGCTGTTATATGCAAATCAGTGAGTGGGTTAAGCGATTTGGGCGGCTCTTAACATCGAGGTCTTGAGGCGACGAGGGTGAAGTGTGGTGAGTATGGAGCAGCGCCGGAATGTAAGGGCGGGATAAACGGGAGATCCCCGAGAAAACCCGCCGACCAGCGGCATCGTCCGGCTTTTGCGAAAATCCAAAGGAACCGGCCGGAGATTGAACCCGGTTCGCCTTGGTAGGAGGCGAGCAGTCTAACCGCTCAGCCACCGTGGCCCCTCTATGGAAATTAGATCTGTA
>NQII01003009.1:114930-130118 GCA_002778355.1 Clitarchus hookeri
CTATAAATCTACTTCTAAGTGTAGAGGTGCGAGGGAATACATTTTTATAACATTTATTTTTTGGTACACAATGAAGCTGCATATATTTGTTACCGAAATTTCTCCTACTTTTTTATTTTAGTTATCTTTGAATCTCATTGTGTAACGTGCACAAATTACTGTTTTCGGTAGAAATGTAACTTTTTTTTCCCTGAGCTGAATTTTCTGATTATAGCGATGTTCACATGTCCGCGAAAAGCGTCGGAATTTATTTGCCGTTATGAAAACATAATGCAAGTGGAAGTATCGCATGTGTGACGTGCAAAAAAAGTAGATACATATCTGGATGGGCGTTAAGAATTCCTCGCACATTTGTATTGAAATTTTAGTTGCGAATTGGTGCCTTAACACTTGATTTTTAACTTGATCTTGAGATTGATGTCACGTTCTTAAGTGTCGAATATATCACTGCAGCATTTGCCTTGTTTTCCTTGTAGCACTTGGACGTGAAGCTTTTACGTAATCTGTGTCTGCGCATGTAGGTCTATATTATGGACACACGAGTGACACACAATGCAAGCTTGAAGGTCGCTAATCTTAACCATTGTGGAATGTGTTGCCGAAGGTTGGGTTCGCTTACGGTATAGGGCTCATTATCGCAGGTAATCCTACGTGTGGGTAGTGGATCCACTCCGCCTCTAAATAGTAGCTTCATGCGGCAACTGCACAATCTCCGCATTGCGATTCGTTCAGGCGAGTAATTTTTGCGGCTTGCTTTCTCGCCCGTGCGTCAAATTCAAAGGTTGCCAGTGTGAAAAAAATAAAAATCGGTTCAGCGGGTCACACTGGAAGGTCGGCCGGCATTGTTGTGGAAGATCGGCGCACAGTTTCGAAACTAGCGTTTTTGCGCATGGCGCGTGGTTGATCTCCGTGGAGTTAAATTGCACAGGACGGTTTAGGAGAATAAAGGATGCCGCCTTCATTCTTCTGGCTGTAAAATGCGACCTCGTGAAAGTGCGTTGCGACAATCTGCAATAGAAACCTCGCTTTCAGTGTCCAATTCCTGCTTAGGGCGTGAGTGAGTGGAGAGACGTGGGCGGCTCTTTAACAGCGACGTCGTGAGAGCCGACGAGGGTGATGGCGGCGAGTGTGGAGCAGCGCCGGAAACGGGAGATCCCCGAGATAACCCGCCGACCAGCGGCGTCGTCCGGATTTACTCTCATGTGCGAAAATCCTGGGAGTGACTCGGCACGGGGATCGAACCAGGTTCGTCTTGGTGGTAGGCGAGCAGAGAGCAGGCTAACCGCTCAGCCACCGCGGCCCCCTTAGTTCGGCGAGAAAATAGTGNAGTAAAACCACTTACCACAGTCACGGCCCCCATCGCACCTCGAGGAGTCGCGCTTAGGGAGGCGATGACCAGAATATAGGCGCAATGACGTATATTCTTCCAGTGACGTCAGTGCCGTTATTAGCATCATCGCGACTCGTGTGATGTGTTATGATTTTGATATTTATCGTTAACGGGGACATATGGGTGTAACAAGTTATTGATAAGCGTTATGTAATGAACACTATATAAAAGAGGTTTATTTAACATTAAGGTTGTACACATGCAAATATGATTGACTATGAACGGGGGGAGCTGTACAAATATACTGAAATATTAAATGAGCGTAATTGGAGAGTCCCCCACCTTGTTCGTGATTCCGGAGGCTGATTAAGATGGCGCAAGCCGACGGCCGGACACACACATCTTCAGTGGTCTTCTCGTTCAAATGGCTCGACGACAAAAGACACACCGCCCACGGACTACACCGTCCTATATCNGCGTTGAATGGCTTCCTGATGGCGCCCGAGGGGCTTCCGCGACCCAGGCGGACTTAATTTAACAGGATCCGTCACAGTAAACACCCCCCCTCCCCCTCCATCCAGACACTGTTCCCAGCGGCAATTACGTGTGGGGCGAGAGCCTGAGGGGGATCACGACTGGATGACTCGCTGTTCTCCTGGAATGGAATGGACTCCGTGGCGCNTGTTCTCCTGGAATGGAATGGACTCCGTGGCGCCTGCCAGCCGGCCCGCAGCATCCTTCCGCGAGATGCGACCTTGATAGCGGTCACCTGGTCGCTCACCGCCCCCTTCTCTCTGCATCTTTTCAAGTCCCGTGCTTGCCTAGCACTCCGGCGTCCCACGAGGGGCTGTGCGATACACACGTTTAAATATCGTTTCGAAACGTGCTGACCGTATCGCAGTGTTGGGCAAGTTACATTTTAAAAATGACTTCTGTTAAAGTTACTTTAGCAAGTGAAGTAACTTCAACTACTTTTCGTTACTTCTGGATAAAATGTACTTGAGCGTTAATTTTAAAGTAACTTAACTGAACTCAGATACTCAGTAGGTGACTTTTATATGTGTGCGTCTCCTTAAGCTCAGAACACTGTTGAAAATAAAAAAGTGACAAAACCTACAATATTTTTTAAAGTAGGCAGTAAATATAAATATCATTATAATAAAACTAACATGTATACCAGGAAGAAATATGGAAATCTTATACCTAGAAAACAGCTGAACTGGCATAAATACAATCATTTTCTTAAATAATATTCCTCCCTCACAATCCGTACAATCAGTGACGTAGTAATGCACGTGATTTCCACTAGGGGAATTACTTTTCAGTACTTTGATATTTTAGGTGTAACATTTTAACATAACGTATTTCATATTATCATAAATCTAACACCCCACTACACAGAACTTCTGGACCTGCGTATATACTAAATGTTAAAATATTTAATTGAACAAACTGTGTGTTTAACAGTAAAACCCTGAGTAGTGATAGTTGCCAGTTATTATGATAAGAGTAATAAACGTATGAAGTATTACAATACAGAAAATTTAACTCTGTTTTAGTAATACGCTTAACAAAACGATAACAAACTAAGGCGAGTTTCTTTGCAGTGGGTAAATCACTCTAAGTATTTACACAGAAAAAAAATTGGAAATATTTAAAAGCAGACAAAATTGAAGTGGCATCATTCCCACAGGCTTTTCAAAGATTGTTATGTAACAGTTTTAATAGTCACAAGAAATATTGTATTCAAAAATTATTTTCAATAATTATTTACAACATTCTTGTTTTCTGCATTTCTTTCGAAACGCCAAAACACTAAACTATACATAACAAGCGTTTCATACGGTCGTTGACATTAAAAGTACCATGTTTTTGATTTAAATGATACTTGCACACACATCTATGTACATTTACAACGCTGTACTAATTTTGAGGTCAATATTAATTAAATTCGCTGAGTGAAATGCTGTGTTGGCAGTAGTTTTCGTGTAAAATGTTTATCAAATACATTTATTTTATTTATTTGTAAAATAACACTGGAGCATTAGTTTAATTTGCAGATGCATAACACAACAAAAGTATGGTAGTGTTACGTAGTTTTTTTATATTTTTTTTTTTACATATTTTTACATTAAAACAGTGCTCACACAGCATACGAAATAAATTTATGCAGATTTATTAAATTAAAGCCAAACCAAAAAAAATTGGATTGCCAAATACGTACGGAAATTATAACACAAAGTCGACATTTTGCAAATGGTCAAAATATGCGTTATTCGTCTTACCTGTATATACATTTAGAATCTTTAATTATTAAAGTCAAAAGTTTACAACTCTAACCACTCGCCTACAACTCTTGTATGATATCTGTGGTATAACTTTCGTATTTCAAATACAGTCGCAGAAGCAACGTTTCCAGTTTCTATTAAAGTTAGTGTATTTATAGTGTTGCTAAATGTTACGAACGCCTGAAGCTACTTTCTAATGTCCGAAAGAATGTGTCTTAGCGGTGTGGATAACTTTACTGCCGCCGGAACTGTAATTTCCTGGTTACAGTTGCGAAGAAAGCTTTCGTTCCCGAAACTCGGAAGCTATGGGAACTCTACGANGGAACTGTAATTTCCTGGTTACAGTTGCGAAGAAAGCTTTCGTTCCCGAAACTCGGAAGCTATGGGAACTCTACGAACTCATAATTACGCCACAATATAAATGCTGCCAAAATTTGGCAAAATCGGCACACTGTTAAAAGATTTCCTTATATTAACGGAAATTTCAAGTGTGCTGATTCTGCCAAATTTTGGCAGAATTTATATTGTGGTGTAATTATGAGTTCGTAGTTTCTTCGTCTTGACTGTATTACTGTGTAAGGTAAATAGCTAATTGGGTACAAAAGTATTTTCGTAATTTAAAAAAATATATATAAATAAGCTATAAAACGAATTCTAAATGACTAGGTAAGGTTCTGCCTAGTCATGCACACACGAGACTAGTATGAAATCGTTAAGGATGACTGGGGCATCTTGGTCCCGGCGAGGTAGCGGATATGAGGTTACTGGGTTGGTCCAGACCCGGAAGCTGGGATGTGGGGTCTCCCCTCCCCTCCCTGCCATGGATCCGAGGCGTCTGCGCCCTGGGGGGCTCGCGGCTGGCACATCGCTCAGGGGGTAATTGCGGGGCAGGTGTCGCGTGCGCGCGCGCTCGTGTGTGCCGGCCATTACCACAGCGGCTCGTACACCGTAGCGCAGGTATCTGGGACGCGACGCATGAATAATGCACGAGTCTGCGCCGGAGCGGACCGCGGCATTGTCGCCGCGTTTGTTTTTACGTCGTGCCAACGCTGCCGACACCACGATCGTGGTTGCCGCTCGTCTGGGACACGCGGGGAATGTCGGGGGATTTTGAACACTGTAGCTGAACACCAGGGCATTCCGTGTTACGTACACCACTTCCAGAATTGTATAAAATTTGCATAATTTGACACACAAATGTAGGTGTTTTTTTTAATGTAATGTAGGGGGTAATTTATGTAAGAATATGTAGTTTTGGTGTAGGTGTGACGTAATGCAAAAGGCTTCTATTCTTTACAAAAAAATATGCTAAACAAAATGTCAGGGGCGGGAACTATTTTTGTCTTGAAATCTGGGAAATGCCAGGGCGAAATGTACACTTGTTATAATAATTAATACTTGGTTATTTCATTTGAAATAATGTTACGGTACATAAATGGAAAAATCAACATGGCGGATGAGACAAAGTAAACAAAACATGGAATACGGCAAAGTGAGCCTATGCAACGTCCGTCGTGATTCAAGAGAACCAAAGTACTACGTTAATAATACATTTGCGCAAAAATTTGATCGAGCAAAATTCCAGCTCCTGCACAAATCGCATGTTTGGTACTTACCGCGTGTTTGCAATCACACGTCAAGTTAACATCATACACTTTGCAAACGCTATTTGCAGTGAAAGAGAAGTACAACAAAAAAATAAGTAAAACAGATGTGTTTTAATTCTTGAGAATTTTACTCGTTACAATAATTTCTACACGAACGTTTTCTTTGTAGACTCTATATTTGTCAAATTTTAAAAATTGATACTAAAGGCTATTTATGAAGGAAAAAGTACCTCCTTCAAAAACTGTTTCATGCATATCTGTCTATAGGATCTGTTTTAAACAGTACTTGGGTACAAATCTGCCCATTCAAGTTGCACTTGGTCCTAATTTTGTAGTCCCAGCTTCTCCTTCGTTGCTAATCTCCTTTTTCGTTCCTCTTTATTCGCAGAAAGTGGCCCGCGTGGTTTTTGCCCAGTTTGTTGTTGTTATTGCGAATGCCTGTGTGTTGCAAGTAGGTAACAAGTCACGCTTTTTAACTATCTTTTTAATCAGCATGCAACGATCGTGTTTCTTGCAGCCTTGCAGTCGTCTTTTTGAAGCAGGTGTTAAAAAAAAATTAAAATCGATGAAACCGCGTCTATGTGTAGCAGTGACTGACATCTCCGCTATCCATGGCCTCAAAGGACCCTGGTCGCGATTGAAGAAGGGGGAGGGGGGTTATCGGGGTCATCCCCCGCGCTCCGCCCAGGAAGGTCGTCTGTAATGCCCGCGTATTGACCGGAAAGCAGTCATTTTCTCGCGCTCTCCTCTCGGAGTTATATNTCTCTTTCTCTCTCTCTCTCTCTCTCTTTCTCTCTCTTTCTCTCTCTTTCTCTTTCTCTCTCTTTCTCTTTCTCTCTCTTTCTCTCTCTCTCTTTCTCTAGGCTCCCGCCCACCTGGTGCTTGAACTGCGTTGCTGAGTTTTTGGAATACTCGTTTTCCTACGAAACTGTTAAACGTGCGTCCAACGTGCTGATATATGAAATGAACTCGCACTTCATACGAGGGCTGTCGAGTTCTTTCAAAATGTCACGCGCACTAACGCCCGTTATTACAGAGTACATACTCCAAAACGGCCTTTTTTCAAAGCGCCGTAGCTCAAACTACACGCGTCAGATCCATACATAACTACTCAAGGGCCCTGCACTGAGCCTTCGTGCAGACGTCCCCGTCAATAAAGTAACAGGGTCGTCGCTGGAAGTCCCATAGATACACGCAGTGCTACTAAAACACTGCACGCCAGTTCAGAGCCTTGCGCTTAGCGGCGATGGCGCGCTTGGTGCGTGTTGCAGTGTCGCCCTTACCGCCCCCCCCTAGCGACCTTACGCCTTAAACGTGGAGAAAAGCCCCAGGTAGGCGGGGGCCTTAAGCCAGCAACCGGGCTGTAGCACTCAATGCTTTATTCACGGTGTGTCTGTCCAGCCGGGGGAGATGTGTTCGGCAGGCAAGGGAACTAAGAACTCGTGATTACGCCACCATTTTAATTCTACCAAAATTTGGCAAAATCAATATTGTGACAAATACGACTTCGTAGTTCAGGGGTTGTGTTTGTACTGCTGTGCAAGGTCAATAACTAGTTGGGCATGGGNTGTGACAAATACGACTTCGTAGTTCAGGGGTTGTGTTTGTACTGCTGTGCAAGGTCAATAACTAGTTGGGCATGGGTTTTTTTTTTTTCATTCATTCATGAAGCATTTGAATGCTGTAGAATTCGTGAGTGGATATACATTGTAATCGTATAGAAAGCATACATAAAATAATATAATAAATAAATAAAATTACGACAAAATACAGTAAACCACGTAACAGGATTACATAAAAAATGGCTTAATCATATAAGAATAAAATTACAATTTTCAGATTTCGCCGGAATTAAGTTAAAACACACTTAATACAATAGGCATAGGCTACAAAAAAAAACAACTTAATAGATACTTAGAATTTACATTTTACGTTAACTTGTAATATAGTAACTATGCAAGGTAATAATCTCTGTCGTAGAAATACTTTTCTAAAAGCAACTCCTAATTCTTTTTCAAAACTACTTTTGGAATTTTCGTTTTTGAAAATATAAACAAGCTAGTAAAAATCAGTAATCGAATACGGCGAGGGATAACAGATATAATAACAGAACTGTTTTAAAATTTGTAAAAGTGATTGTTATTTTGGCATGCTGTAAAGTATTCGCTCACAGCTGGGCGTGTTCGGACAAGGGCGGGGTTGCGTGGGGCTGGAAAGTGATTGGCCGGCGGCCTTCAGGCGGAGGCGGCTCCGCCCGCGCGATGATGGGCGGAGAAGTGCGATTGAATAGTTATGAGGTCGTCGCTCTGCACGCGGAAGGAAGTTAGTGCGATTGAACTCTTGAGTCGCGGCTGCCAAGCGGTGTCATTTCGATTAAGTGTGCTGGCGAGAAAAAAAAAGTCTCAACACAGTGTCGTATTGTATTCCATTTAAGGCACGGCTTCTTAGTTTCCACGTCATAATTGCGGCTTCATAGTAATTGCTGACTATACGATAATAGAAAATTTACATTTTACGATTTGTTTAATATTTTTTGCGCGTTATGGGCTTGTTGTAAAATGTCAAGAACATATTTATATTTTATCAGTAAGTTGTCTGTTTGCAAGCAGGAAATAATACACAGTGAAAATTATAGTGAGTGAAGAGATTTGGGTGGCTCTTAACATCGAGGTCTTGAGAGCCGACGAGGGTAAAGTGAGGTGAGTATGGAACAGCTCCCGAATGAGAGGGCGGGGGAAACGGGAGATCCCCTAGAAAACCCGCCGACCAGCGGCATCGTCTGGCACGTGAAAATGAGATGATAGCGTATTAAACAGCTAGTAAATTGTAAATTTTCTATAATCAATACCAATAATACCTCTGAAGCTGAAATTGACACGAAAACGACGAATTTTTGGAAAAGGGGTGAAGCCGGGCCTTAAGCTAAAAATCTGATATGATGAGTGACTTTGCGTTTGCTGAAAGCAGCAACGCCCAACATTAAAATTACATTAAAACTCCTGGCAATTAACAACCTTTTATAAAAAATAATGGAAAAAAAGGGGGGGGGGATTTCTGCACACTCTGACGCGAGTACTTCTTACTTTGTGGTTGATGAGAGGGGAGGTTATTACAAAAAACTGAATCGCAAATTCAATGTTAAATCAGGTTTCCTGTTTTGTAATCTTAGGGTTTGCTGATTAATTGTTACTTTTACCTAGTCCTTTGCGACTCCTTCCTTTAACACTGAATATCTCAACGAATCGCTATGCGATACAAAAAATACCTGACATGCTGTTTACGGTGAGCTGATCTCTTTTTGAAAACCCTGCTTGAGATCTGCTTGCATGCTCGATATGTATTATTCCGTTATATGCAATATTAACACTGCCAAGGGCCTGATCACCGAGTTCCTGCGCCGGTCAATTGAAACTGTGAAATTATTATAAAAGTAAACAATTTACAAATTTGGGAATTCTTACTTACATGCATTAAAAAAAAACTTAAAGCAAGAGGAAATAATTTCAGTTATCTTCTTACCCAACACTTATTTCAACGCGAAGACCTGGAACTACTTTCCCTCCGTCGTTACCAACTTTACAGAACGCATGCCACTCAGTGCGCTCGTTANACGAATCGCTATGCGATACAAAAAATACCTGACATGCTGTTTACGGTGAGCTGATCTCTTTTTGAAAACCCTGCTTGAGATCTGCTTGCATGCTCGATATGTATTATTCCGTTATATGCAATATTAACACTGCCAAGGGCCTGATCACGTAAGTTCCTGCGCCGGTCAATTGAAACTGTGAAATTATTATAAAAGTAAATAATTTACAAATTTGGGAATTCTTACTTACATGCATTAAAAAAAAACTTAAAGCAAGAGGAAATAATTTCAGTTACCTTATTTCAACGTGAAGACCTGGAACTACTTTCCCTCCGTCGTTACCGACTTTGCAGAACGCATGTCACTCAGTGCGCTCGTTAACTATATGCAGGTAGGGGTAGTGACATTTTTCAAATATTGATTTCAAAAGTACTCGATTAACAGTGATAAGGTTACTTCTACTACAGGTCAGGAAGAACAATGTTAAAAGTTTGGCAAAGGGAAAATTTTTGTCACTAGGTAACCGCCAGTGTCTGTAAGGTACCATATCATATTTTTTTAATACGTTAAAATAAATAATTGAGATCAAAAATTAAATTTAAAATTACTTGGAAACTAAGTAAAATCTTTCTCTTTTTACTATTCACGTAGCTGAAAGAAATTTTTAATGGTTACTTTTTAGAACACTGCGCACCTAGCGGCGATAGTTTTCCCTATACCAAACTCTCTTATAAGAGATAACGTTTTGTTCCGAACTTGAATAAAATAAACCTTAAAATAGTTTATTCGCGGTTTCTTCGCATTTTTGGAATCAAACATTAAAAAAAAATCACCCCATGCACGACATCTTTGTGTATTTCCTAAATGGCATGTAACAAGCGTTTTATACTTCTGTGTACGTGGCAGTATCTTTTTTTTTAATTAGACATTTACTTATATTTTATCCATGAATTGTGTTTCATTTGTAATTAATATGGATAAAACAGCGAGAGAGAGAGAAGGTGTGTTGGTAACGACTAGTAATAAATAGTTATCATAAAAAAAATATATTATTGAATTGAGTGCGCGCACTTTTGGTGTAATGTTCTGTACTTGGTTAAGCGGAGGAATATCCTGAAAGTAGAACTTCAGCAGTGGTCCAGGAATGTCGGAGGTAACCGTGAGTGGGTTATAGTCGCGGATGCCGCATGATTCTTGCGGCCCGCACGACGAGATGGCGGGGTCGCGGGCCTGTGACCTTCACCCGTAGCGGTACCTAGCTCTCCGGACCTGTGGCAAGCTGCTGCCACATCGCCACATAAATATAACCCCTCCCCCCTCCACCTGCAGTCTTGTCATGGCTGGAAGGTCGTCCACTACCTCTTGGCTCTCCTGCACGGCGAGCCGTTCCTACTGCGTCTTCTTTCCCAGCTGCAGATTGCCCCGCGCGCAGTCACTTAAAAGCTCTGCAAGATAAAAAAAAAAATACGTACGTGTCAAAATGAAAGTTAAGTGTTCTTTATGCCCGCGGTTCATGGTCATAGTGTACATAAACCGCCCCTACGTACACGATGACCAGTAAGCGTGCTATAAAGAATACCTAATTTCATTTTTAATACGTACACGTTCGTTATGCACACGGTTTTTTTCATTTTGGACCGAATTCAAGTCTGTTGCCTGTTTGAAAGCAGTGAGAATTCGGTATAGGGTAAACACGTTAATGAAATTCGGGTTTTTGAAGAGGGTTTTTTTGAAGATATCAACTATAAGCAAAATAAAACTAAGTGTGAGAAGTGATACTCTCGAGATCTGTAGCGAGGCAAATATAATACTTGGTTTTTCAGTAATTTTTTAATTAGTAATTTTTTTTTTATCTTTCCAGGAAACAGGCAATGCATTAATGTTACAAAGTCTTCGATAGTAAAGAAGCACGTATTTTNTTTTTTTTTATCTTTCCAGGAAACAGGCAATGCATTAATGTTACAAAGTCTTCGATAGTAAAGAAGCACGTATTTTTCTGCTCAAAGTCCCTGGTGGTAGATATCAATAACAGGAACGCAAAAAGGAAAAACAGAATTTCATAAACATGTTTCCTGTACCAAAATACTCACCGCTTTCAAACCAGGCAACAGTCTTACGACCGCCGCCTACCAAGCAAGCAGCCACAAAGTTTAAATGTAGAATCTAAGAAATTTTTTTTTGTAAAATGTAAATTTTAATGTTAAAATGTTGGGGGGGAAAAAATTAAACATGAAAATGTGCAATATTTTTAATGTGCCAGGTTTCCTTAAGAAATGTCACGTAGAATACTTTTGTTTGAAACGGATTGAGTTAAGAGCGATGTAAAGTCAATGTTTCTAATCGAGAAATTGGCCTAACTTCAACATTACGTAACGGTGACGTAGCTACAGTCAATCATATTAAAGAAAAGATTGGTTTTTTGTTGTTCAGTATTTGTTTTTATTCCTAAAAAAAATNGTAGCTACAGTCAATCATATTAAAGAAAAGATTGGTTTTTTGTTGTTCAGTATTTGTTTTTATTCCTAAAAAAAAATCCGTGTGTATTGTATACTGTTTTAATGCCATAATAATGCAGATTTCCACGCGTGCATGTTTGAATGATTGAATACTTCAGAAACTCCGCATTTAAACAGGAGCCGCGGTGGTGTAGCGGCCAGACTTCTCGCCTCCCACCCAGGCTAACCGGGTTAGATTCCCGGAGGGGTCGNAGGAGCCGCGGTGGTGTAGCGGCCAGACTTCTCGCCTCCCACCCAGGCTAACCGGGTTAGATTCCCGGAGGGGTCGCTCCCGGATTTTCGCATAAGGGAATCGCGTCGTGCGATGCCGGGGATCTCCCATTTCCCTCCGCCCTTGCATTCCGGCGCTACTCCATACTCGCCTCGCTTCACCCTCATCGGCTCTCAAGACCTCGATGTTAAGAGCCGCCGAAATCTCTCACGCGAGTAGACGTCAATTCACGTTAGACATGAGGTCATTATTGCCACACAAATGCAATTAATTGTTTTAAATATTGCTACAAAAATCTACTTTAACATTTTCAAACATACGTGTGTACATTAGCGTTTTCCAGAGCCCAGATAAAACATATTTGGTAGCCCTGCTTCATGACGTAGCAAAAACGATCTATTGTTAACTCCAACGTAAACACAATTATAATTTTATGGAGAAAAAATTGTCATAGTTAACAAACTTGGGGGAAAAAGGTTGTTCGGTGAAGTTAGCACTTTAGAAATCAAATTTTGAAAAAAAAATTACTAATCATAATTACATAGGCCTATATGTTATAGTACACGCTGGCATGCTTGCAGGCTCGCTGTTATGTTGGCAGCAAACTGTATTAACATTTCACGTTACATTGCGAGCGTTACGCTTAAAGGCGTTTGGCCACGGGAAAATGTGTTATTTTATATTTTGAACCATATATTGTTCAACTTGTAGGCATTGTCTGGGACTACCCTCAGATGAAATATTTTTAGACTGCGTGTTTTATGCAAAATGGCACTTCAAAGTAAAAATATTACTGTTTTTGTAATGTACAAATAAAATAAACCGAACTATTTGCAGCAAATTTATAAAGGGCAACTGGAAGATCTTGTCTTAATTCATTTTGAGGTATGTTTAGCAAAAGTTATTTTCTAAAAATTTAGGAGCAGCAAAAAAAAAACAAGTATGCAAGAATGTCTTTATCAGCAATTTTTTTAANCAAGTATGCAAGAATGTCTTTATCAGCAATTTTTTTAATTAAGAAAAAAAAATCCTTGTATAATTTTGTAGAAGTCTCGAAGTAGCTCTCGGAATCTTATTTCAGTGTGAATCGTCTTATTTCTGTACGTAAGATGGTTTTCATTATTTGTACATTTCTAATACAGTAGAATTGTGATTCTGACATGCCATTTTGCAAAAACCATGCGATCTAAAAATATTTTATCTGAGGAAAGGGTAGTCACAGATTATGTCTAAAAGTTGAACTGTATGTGGTACAAATATAAAATAACGTATTTTNATCTGAGGAAAGGGTAGTCACAGATTATGTCTAAAAGTTGAACTGTATGTGGTACAAATATAAAATAACGTATTTTTTGATTGCCAACGCCCTTAAATGTATGCGCACTGAAAAAATGTTTTTTTTGTACACATTACAGTATGAATTTACGTATTAAAAACCTATATTCGTAACAATTAGACTGTTTCACATGAATGTCGTATGAACAAAGTGTTTAGGTCTACGGCGCAATGTTAATTTTACATATGGCGGAAGGATACAAATTGAGAATACAAGTAGATCCTAGGGAAAGCTTTCTAAGTGCTCAGTTAACAGTGAACAACCTATATGTGGCATGCAGGCGGGTGCCCGAAGTATGAACCTGCCTATGATCAATATACCAGCCTCTGATAGGGCAGAAGAAAGGAGGCGGGGCAGTTGTATTGGAAAGCTGTGTGGTGANAATAAAACTGCCAACATTGACCCATGTGTCTTACTAAAGGGGAATGTATGGCGTGACTTACGACAAACACCAGCGGAACTAAGAACGCGATGCGACTAAGATGGCCGCCCGCAATCGAATAAAACAAAAGTAGTTAAGTTCGATGTACCTCCACCAGAAAATAATTCCAAATTTAAATTAATTTTATAACGTCCATTGCAAGAACGAATTTGTCTCCTGCACTTCGCCGTAAGTTTACACTTCAGTCTGAGTACTAACGCCACTGGATTACCTGCATTTATTTTGTCTGCAGCGGTNACTTCGCCGTAAGTTTACACTTCAGTCTGAGTACTAACGCCACTGGATTACCTGCATTTATTTTGTCTGCAGCGGTTTCGACGTCTGGTGTCAATTAGGCCAATTCACCATGGACTTGTCTCTCCCTTTGTAAGTGCATAAGTTGTCATTGACTTTTCTCACGCGCTATTTATCCACGTATATTTGTTAGTTACTTCGATCAGATAATGTTGCTTACACCTGATAGGTGTCTGTGGTGACAAGTAGAGGATATTACCATTCTCAGCGAGTTCAGAATTGCCAAAGAAACACATTTCGGAACAAATGAAAGGCAGTAGAATTGCATGCTACCTCGGTTACCCAATATGGTACAAGGTATATCTTCTGAAGGATACTAAAGCAATAATGTATGCTTATATAAAAAATATCAGTACATCTGCACGTGTCTAACGACAGCGGGAAATCGCAGAAATGAGAGCAATGAGTAAAATATCCAGTAAAATTGTGCCGCATAGAGAAATGAGAGCAGAAGATACTCTTCCCTTGTTAACTATATCACTGGAACACGTAAGGGAAATTTGAATAGAGATAATAGTAAGATAGAAGAACATACAATAGTAAAAATAACTATAGACTGTACACGATAAACTGAGTGCTTTTTAAATACCTGCTTAAGATTTATTTGTAAGCACATTGTGTATTCTTCCACCTTATGTAAAATTAAAATTGCTATCTCTTTATTCATGCGTCGGTTGTGTGTAACTGTGAAATAATTAGGAAAGTAAATATTTTACAAATTTGCTTATTACATGTTATGCATTAAAAAAACAGGAAACAAAAGAGGTAGTTTCAGTATTCCCAAATGTTTACTTGACAATTTCAATTCAACGTCAAGACACGGAATTACTTTCCCCCCGTCGTTACCAACCTCACTGGCCGCATCCCACTCGTTGGACCCGTTAAACTATATTCAGGTGGGAACAGTGACATTTTTCAGAAGTTGATTTCAAAAGTGCTCAGTTTATCGTGAACAGCGTTTAGATGAGTGGTCTCTGGAGAAGAGAAGATTTGTACGACACGGATAGATGAATGGAGAGTTTAGTCTGTTTCATTCTAGGAACCCTTTAAACTTTAGAAGAAATGAGGAGGAGGATTACACATCACTATTTAGTTTTTCAAATTCTACCTACGGGTAGTTTGATAGTTCCGATCCCCCCTCCCCCCTCCCCNAATGGGCTGGGCGGAGTGGAGTCTGGAGAACCTGTCTTCAAGCGCGCCTCGCTTGGAAAGGTCAGCTGCTGGCGTGAGCCGGCGCTGTGTTAATTGCCCGCCTGTCGGCCCTTAACTTGCCCGCTTGCAGTCGTTCGTCACTTGCACGGCATTCGCATTAGCAGCGTGGCTATCGAACATCGCAGACATTTTAATTGAACGTTTGAGCGTGTTTCGTCTTGAAACTTTGCGTGCTGCTGTTTTACGGCCTTGAAAATAATATATGATGAATAATGTTGGCGGTGGTGGCGATTCGTATTAAAACAATAAAACTGCCAACATTGACCCAAATGTCTTACTAAAGGGGAATGTATGGCGTGACTTACGACAAACACCAGCAGAACTAAGAACACGACTGCGACTAAGATGGCCACCCGCAATTAG
>NQII01003009.1:131586-297827 GCA_002778355.1 Clitarchus hookeri
GGGGGGGGGGGGTTATTGGAACGCAGTCTTCTTATTTCGTGTGTAATTCGGCTTCGTCCGTCGAGTCAACTCGAATGCTATCTGAAAGAATAGCCAACGTTGGTTCTGTGTCACACGGTTATGCACCAATGCTTAATAAGACGGATCATTCATATTATGGCAGATTCCGAACCACGTGGTACGATGCGTTTCTCAGAAGTTTGGGCTGGGGCCGTTGCCAACGTGGCATCCTCGCCTGTAGTAGGGTCATTAGTACTGACATTTAATTTGCCCTTTTTTTTACGAGGCCAAAACTTTACCTATGTCCACGAATAATGAACAACAGAACTATTGGAAATGCGTTTCACGGTAACCTCTGAAGCGTTACATATGTTAAGTTACTCGGGATAATCCCAAAATTGTGTATGGAAGTGTCGCTTATTTTAGGTTTCGTTAATTTTACGAGCTACTGCAGTTATAAGAACGCCACCCGTATACCGAAAAAAAACCTTCATATTATATTCCTAGGTTTCGAATACCGGGGAATTTACGTTTCACACACGAATACACGAGTGAACTTAATGTTGTAACTGAAAAGAAACTCAGGCGTTGTCTGCATTACACGTACTTTCAATAAAAAAAAATCGGGAGAAAGCTGAAATAACGTACTAAGGTTTACGATAATTGATGTAATTTTTGTCCTATTATGCCCTTTTTGTCGGCTGTGATCACAACGCAATGAGCGGGGAATTGGGGAATCGCATACTTGGAAACTTTCCCCTCGTTAGTTACGTAATACGTAACCGCTACTATCGGCTGTTTACTGTTAACTAAACGCTTTCCAAAGCCCTGCTTAGNTCGTTAGTTACGTAATACGTAACCGCTACTATCGGCTGTTTACTGTTAACTAAACGCTTTCCAAAGCCCTGCTTAGTAACAACTTTTCTTATTTTGCCGTATGTAAAATTATTGCCGTGGGCATGTTCACTTTATTTGTGCGTTATCAAAATTAAGCTGTTTAATTGTTAGAAATGTATTTGTATGACGTACTAATTGCAAATTCATGCTCTAAAATGAATAAAATAGACGAACTTCAGTGGCCGTAAATTAAAACATCAAATTCACAATACGTCAAATCTTATAACTATACTGGCATTAATTTGCTGCCAACCTAACTCGGGGTATGCTTGCTAGCGTGTACTTAAAAATATATTTTCGTGATGGGCAGAGAATTTTTTTTTTCGAAGGTTGATTTCAGAAGTGCTTACTTTACCGTGAATAACCTTTAGAAAATGATGTTACTTACGCATTCAGTTCCGATTTGTTAACAGAAGCTGTGTGTAACAAAATGTTGGCACTCCCCTACAACCTAAAATGCAAATAATTAGTCTGCAAAACCTGATACGGATAGTATGGCAGAAAACAAATTTAGAATGTCCTTGCCACCCCACGAGTGTATATTTTTCTTGTAGCTTTCTTCTCTTACCTCTTGTGTAGTAACCAATCATCTCGTCATATACTCGATTAAAAACTATCAGGTTTGCCCATGCTTATATTATTATAGGTTTGCCACATACCGCATTTTGTAATCATAAGTGTTTTTTGCTCTCCTCTTTCTCTCCTTTTCTTTCTCTCCTTGTCTCTCTCCCCCATTGTCTCTCTCCCCCCATTGTCTCTCTCCCCCCATTGTCTCTCTCCCCCCATTGTCTCTCTCCCCCCATTGTCTCTCTCCCCCCATTGTCTCTCTCCCCCCATTGTCTCTCTCCCCCCATTGTCTCTCTCCCCCCATTGTCTCTCTCCCCCCATTGTCTCTCTCCCCCCATTGTCTCTCTCCCCCCATTGTCTCTCTCCCCCCATTGTCTCTCTCCCCCCATTGTCTCTCTCCCCCCATTGTCTCTCTCCCCCCATTGTCTCTCTCCCCCCATTGTCTCTCTCCCCCCATTGTCTCTCTCCCCCCATTGTCTCTCTCCCCCCATTGTCTCTCTCCCCCCATTGTCTCTCTCCCCCCATTGTCTCTCTCCCCCCATTGTCTCTCTCCCCCCATTGTCTCTCTCCCCCCATTGTCTCTCTCCCCCCATTGTCTCTCTCCCCCCATTGTCTCTCTCCCCCCATTGTCTCTCTCCCCCCATTGTCTCTCTCCCCCCATTGTCTCTCTCCCCCCATTGTCTCTCTCCCCCCATTGTCTCTCTCCCCCCATTGTCTCTCTCCCCCCATTGTCTCTCTCCCCCCATTGTCTCTCTCCCCCCATTGTCTCTCTCCCCCCATTGTCTCTCTCCCCCCATTGTCTCTCTCCCCCCATTGTCTCTCTCCCCCCATTGTCTCTCTCCCCCCATTGTCTCTCTCCCCCCATTGTCTCTCTCCCCCCATTGTCTCTCTCCCCCCATTGTCTCTCTCCCCCCATTGTCTCTCNCACAGCTGAAGTTCGACAAAATTCTGATAACTGACATTCCTGAAAAATAATTGCACAGGGACTCTCCAACTTGTAATAATATGTCTGATAAAGGTGTTAATTTGTGGCTTTACTCCTTATTAGTGCATGGTTCAGTAAATGTTCACCGGCAATTTTTTTATGAAGTGTCCTTAACGAAATCTAAATAAGCACAAATGTGTGCGTGAGCGTCGAATGCATCAATATCTCCAGGTAGTGTGTCAGTAGAAGCGAACGGCCGTCACTGGAGCCTCCAGCTGGAGCGGCGGGGTGCCAACTGGAGTGTGACTTTCTGACCACATGACCCCTCGAACTATCCTCACAGGAGAGAAACTAGTGTTGCCACGGGCTTACGTAATGAAAGTATTGGAGATTCGCAGAAAATAGCCTTCTCGCGTCCAGAACGTCACATTGCAATAAGCTGCGTGCTTGTTCACTTTGCCGCAGTAATTAGATTCAGCAACACACAACTGCATGCGATTTGTTATTTAAGTCATTTTCTTTTAAAGGGCGTGGGACATTAATTAAGGATAAGCACGTTTTGGTAGCAGTTGTATAAAAGTCAAGCTAGGACATAGATCATGTTTTTCACAGACTTTCATCAACAACATTTTTTCCAGAGTTGTGAATTGGGAACACCGTGAGAGCAATAATTTAATCAGTAAGACTGAATTCTGTGCAGTTGTTTCCCAACGCCTTTGGAGTTATTTTATTTCTTATATTCTGAGAATTTTGTTTATTTTCTGACATGTAAATGCTAAATTGATACAAATACAAAATCCTTAAAAAATATAATTTACTGTTTGTTTTAAAACGTAAATATGGCATTTTGAACGCAACCCTTTCGAACTCAATTTAATTTACGGTTTCAGGTTTTGCAAACCCATTTTATGATGTTTGCTGTACTTTAGGCTTCCGCTTGCCTGGCGCGTTAACTGCGTTGCAGTGTTTTTGAAATGCTCGTTTTTTCCGCGAAACTATCAAACGTGCGTATAATGTACTGGTCTACTAAAAGTACACACGCTTCAGACGAAGACTGTCGAGTGCTTTCAAAACGTCACGCCCATTAGAAACACCATTTCAGAGCACTCCAAAATGACTAAAAACTGCTTTTTCAAACCTCTGCATCTCAAAGTATGAGTCGGATACATACAAAACTACTCAAGGGCACTGTGTCGAACCTTCCTACAAACTTTACACAAACAAAATGATAGGGTCACCGCAGAAAACCCCAATAGGTACACGCAGTGCAAGAACTCTGCACGCCAGTTCAGAGCCTTGCGCTTAGCGGTGACAGCGCACTTGATGCGCGTGGCAGTGTCGCCCTTATCGCTCCCGCGCTTCTCGGACCTCAAACGCAGAAAAAAACTGTAGGTAGGCGGGAGCCTTAAGTAGACACATAATTTGTTTCGTTGTCGCAGCCAATGGGCAGTAGGCTTCGTGTTCGGCGATAGAGGCTGTTCACGAACAAATAAGCAGTTTGAAACACCCGTTTAAGATCTACTTGTAGGCACGTTGTATATTCTTCCACCTTATGTGAAATTAACATTCCTATGCACCTCATCATTTAATTAATGCGTCGGTCGAGTAAAACTGTGAAATAATTATGAAAGAAAATATTTCACTAATCTGCTTATTACATTTTTACGCATTAAAAAATACAGGAAACAAAAGAAGTAATTTAATCATTGACAATTGTTTACCTTACACTCCTAATTCATCGTTAAGACATGGAACTACTTTCCTTCCGTTGCAACCAACGTCACTGGCCGCATGCCACTCAGTTAGCCGTTGAAATATATGCAGTGGCATTTTTCACATGTTGATTTCAAAAGTGCTCACATTATCATGGAACAGCCTTTAATAATACGAACCAATCATAACCTAGACCTCAAACACGATGTACAAATAATTCATCCACAAGGGAGTTCATTGGCCACTGAGCTTCGTAGTTTGCAGTGAGAGATTACTTGTACTAATTAATTACACGTGCGTAATGTAAATAACTGTGCGTACTGGGGTTTAGATAAGTTAATCCTTGCAATTTTTTTAAATTTGATTTCAGCTTAATTGATTTTTGCAACTCGCAGGTGTGCAATGTAAAAAAATCATGATCCTTTATCGTACATCCCTAAACGGTGTCATTGAATTTCCTGGAAGTATGTTTTTTCTCCTATGCAAGTCCTGGCAAGGCGATACACGTATTAAATTATACCCCGTNTTGAATTTCCTGGAAGTATGTTTTTTCTCCTATGCAAGTCCTGGCAAGGCGATACACGTATTAAATTATACCCCGTGAAGGTCTTTGCAGTAACGGAGAATGTACTTTTTCTTTTTTTATTCGGGTGCAAATTGGTCAACCTTGTAAACATTTCACCATCTGGGACTTTTTTTTGTATTATCTTTTTTGAGTTTATTGGGCATTATTCCTCCTAGCTTGAAAGTTTAAATTAGAAACGCCGTGTCTCACAGTACGTCATTTATTCGGGTATATAATGAACACAAACGTAGTTTCTGTGTTTAATGATGCCTGGCGGCAACTGGTAGTAAGTCACGTATAGCTGGAGGCGCCGGAAAAAAAAAAGTCGCACTAAACTGCGGATTCCAGGCGGGCAGCGTTATTACTGGAACGCCGTGAAATTGCTTGGTGAAGAAATAAAAACGTTTCCCCCTCGTTTTAGCCGCCTGTAATTTACTTCAATCTGGAGTACGTGTCGTGCTTAGCTGTCGTGCGGGTAGCCTGCTCTAGTGGTGTCAGGCGCTCGTGTAATTTGGTCCGTAGGGAAAGTGTCTATAAATTTCTGGCTCCTAAAGCACCTGTCTCACTGTCGATTTTTAACCTTCTAGTGCATTTGACGTTAACATTTGAAGAATAAAGACTGCCGTAAAAATTTTCATTCCAACCAATTTTTTCAAATATTGAATATGTTTGAAAATGTGCCACACTGTAATATATATATATAANTTTTTTTTTTTTTTTTTTTACTGACACGATCTAAACTGAATTTCTATTTAAAAATTATTTTCAGAGTGAGATACTGCTGTGTTTCCATGAAGTAGTCGATTGCAGGATGAAATTTTAAGGCTACCAAGTTCGTTATATTATGTGCAATATTCACATAAAATAGCATTAATGCCCAGACAGCTTCTACATCAATTATCTTAATTACATACTTAGTTTCCAGCAACGGTTCGCTATTTTAATGAAGTTTCTTGACGTCCATTTTTTGTCGTGCACGATTCTGATTGGCTAAGCCCGCCAAACACCAAACAGATTTTAGAACCGGTCCAATCTTAAATGCTTGAAAGAAACTGAAGCCGTCCAACTTTTTGAGACAAATATGACGGAGTTTATGAAGTTTCGATGACGTCACAACTGTCCAACTTTATTTGACCANTCCAACTTTTTGAGACAAATATGACGGAGTTTATGAAGTTTCGATGACGTCACAACTGTCCAACTTTATTTGACCAAACTTATTGGAAGCAGTTTGATGGAAAAATTTGACTGTGACAGGCCAAATGGCTCCGCAAACTAAGTATTTTATTTCAGTGATTTTGTTAATGTTATTAAATATTTATTGGGCATTTTCTTTTTATTACATTTTAAACTATATTTAGGCTTGACACCTGCGAAGTAGTTCATTAAAAATATTCTTTGATCTTTAAAGCATAAAATGTTGTTGTTGCTTGTTTTAATATAGTTAGTTTACGTCACCTCGTCAGTACTATTTGACATTTGTGGATTTATTGTTTTTCTTGTTATTGTTTAAAAAGGATATACAGAATTAGTTAAGCGGTAGGTGGCGCAAGAAAGCTAGGCATACCTGGCGGGTATCGTCACAGGCTCACTAACAGCGGTTGCTCCTAAGAAAGTGGCCGGAATAGTTGCAAAATTTAGGGAACTACAGCTGGTATTTCTATGTTACTAAGCAGCAAGTAGCAAAAAAAAAAAAAAATCAGATATTTCACGTTAATTGAAAAATTTATAAACCATCCTCTGGAAAAAATAAACTTATCTGCGTGACGCAACATTGTGAGGTAGCCGCTTGGTTGAAGGAATTTTGCACGTCTGAGGCCTAAAAGCGTGTGAACGCTAGGGCCGACAGACATGCCCATCAACTCTTATCTCTCTCTCTCTCTTTCTCTTTCTCTTTCTCTTTCTCTCTTTCTTTCTCTCTCTGTCTCTTTCTCTTTCCTTCTCTCTCTGTCTCTTTCTTTCTCTCTCTCTCTCTTTCTTTATCTCTCTCTTTCTCTCTCGTTCTTTGTCTCACTCGTTCTCCAATTCCATTTCTTTTTTCTTTCTCTTTCTCTTTTTCTTTCTCAGTTTCTCTCTCTCTTTCTCTAAATTTTAGGGTGCTTCGGCATGACTGTGAGGGAGTATGACGTATATCTAGCGAGATGCAGCATGAGAACCTGTTTGCTCCTCCCTGCACGCACGTATATATTCCTCTTGGTCCGCCGCCGGTCCCCGGAGCGGCAACCTGCTGGCTGCGTGTGGGCGCCGGGCTCGCCGGTGACCCCGGCAAGGTCACGATCGTTCGTTCAACCTGCCCGCCGACCCACTTCTGGAGGCTCGCGGCTCCTCCCCCTCCCCCTTACTCCCTGCTACTTCGAAACGCCTATAGCAACCCTTCCCTCCCGGAGGACGCGGAGTTAGTGCTTTCTTATCGCCACCTGCCGAGGTGCTTCTCCAACGACAGTTGTAGGCTGTTCATGATAAACTGAGCACTTTTCAGGCCCTAGTTTTTTCTTTTCAGCCATTTTTTTTATCCTTTAACCACCTTTTTAAATAAATATTGCCTTGTAAGTAATCAACACTATTTGTTTATTAAACCGCACTCAAAAGTTAACATCTAAGGCTGAAATTATATATATATATATATACAGACATATTCCACATGATAGGGTTTTCAAAGGTGCTCACTTTACCGTGAATATCCTATAGTAGTCCCGACATTCTTTCTGTACACTCGTTGTTTACGCGTTTACGCCTATCTCAGCAAATAAAGGTCTTGGGAATACGATTTTTCGCCAAAGAAGTTGAAACCAATTATTTAGGCCCGTACAGTTTTGTTTTCATAATATTAAATTTTTCTAAAAGAATTATCGTGAAAATGGTTAAAAGTATCATTTGTAGAGGCGTTCCACACAGTTTCCTTAACTTGTAGGAGGAAAATAAAACTGTACAGTCTTAGTTTAATGTATGGGCTTTCGTCGCGTGTAATAAAATCCCGCTGTTGCAGACCTCTTTTGCAAGGGAAAGCGTTAACAGCGGAAGAAGCACTGCGCGCAGGTTCAGTGCCTTGCCTATAGGGGCGACGGGGCGCTGGGCGCGCGTGTTATTGTCGCCCGTATCGCTGTGCCTTGAACGCCATGTACTCGAATCGCGCAGACACAGAACCTTTGTGTATCAATACCCCGAGCTCGCTGGGCAGAAGTAAGGTCAGCAGATCGGAACGCGTCCTAAGTTTCCCGCAAGATCTTCGCCGAAAAGGTTTAACCCAACGACAAAATTACATCATTTTTAATGGGCAGCATGTTGGTGGCATTGATTTCAATAGGTGTGCAGCAGTTAAGTGTGTTGTTTACACGTTTATCGTAGAAGAATGTGAGTTGGCGTGTTTGCAACAAAACGCACATGATGAGTGATGATAGTGAAAATAAAGCGATTTATTTTGAGCTTTAACCTAAAGTATTTTAATCGTAAATTATGAATTTTTTTACCCATTGTCATAAGTTTTGTAGACTATTTTTTGCGACGACGAAGACAATATGTAATCTACTACAAATGTAACTCTTAATGCTCTGCCCTTGAACGTCCTTAGGGTGGAGAGATCCAGGCTATTTGGATTTACGTATATTCCTCCATAACTAATTTCCAGAGACAGTATATAAAAACCAATGTTATCGAAGACCAGGGAACACTTAAACAGTTATTCCGAAATCCATTTTGTTTTCCTACCGCTACTCGTTTCGCTCCTGTAACTGTAACCAGAAGGTATAACGAACTGCACAAACTTAAAAAAAAAAGTATTTTATGTAGTCCTCTATGCCATGTCGAGTTTTGAATTTTAACACTTTGACCGCCACGTGCATCAATATGATGCACGTCTGTATTTTGATTCTGGTCACGCGACTGTGTAACATCTTCCATAGGTTGTTTTATACAATACGCTATTTTTTTTCTTTTACTAAACTAATGCAATAAACTCAATTTAAAAAAAAATCTTTAATGTTAACGATGATTTGCAAAGAGAAATCCAAGATGGATGGGGCTCCTCGAACTTGACGACCTGCGTCAATGACGCTGACAGACCTCCAGGTAGGCGCAGCCACTTGATCTGTCAGGTGAGATGCTGTAGGTGGTGTATTCTCGTGGTGATAGTCTACTAACTTCAGTGAGGCCAGCACTGTGGTTAGAACCCACCCCGGTGTCCTGCTTCCAAGGCCTCCGGAGCATCGGGGAGAGCGGTAGGCGTGCCGATCTTTACATCGTTAGCCGACTGATTGGATCGATCTAGATCGAGGCTTAGCATGTCGATGCTCGTAAAAATCCGGACTAAGTTGTTTTATGAGAGAAATATATTTTCGATCTTTTTCGGGCCAGTTGTTCGAACGGAACGTCAGTTCTAAGTGCTAGGGTGTGCCATTCCCTTGGAAATAAACTTAAAAAAACCATAGATGCTGTTAACCATAAACTCAAAAAGGGTATCAACTACCAAAAGGCGTAATTCTATAAAAAACAAGGAGCGATCTGGAAATACGACAGTCCTGAACTTAAGAAAATTCACTACTTTAAATGAATCATAGAAGTGCAGCTGAATCGAAAAACTATTCTACGAGAAATAAGATTCCGAAAAAAAGATCGGCAGTCTTAATATTGACCTGAAAATAATTTTTTTTGAAGCTGATTTAATCGATTTTCGGAAAATTGATTTTTTTTTTATCGTCATCTATAGAGAGAAGCGGCTTCCTTTTTAAGGGCACATTTCCATGATAACTAGGATTTGTCAAATTTGCGCCACCAAAATTAACGTTTCAGAATATGGTCTTAATTTGTTGGTCCCACGGAGGCCCCCCCCCCCTTTTTTTTTCAATATTCATCCCCCGAGCAAAAGTTTCTAAACTCCTCAAGGTCACGTCCGGCCGTCAGGAAGCATTGCAATGGCGATGGCAAACACCATAAACAAGCTTCGCGCGTATTCTGTTTCCTCAGAATTACAAGTGGTGACTAGTGTTTTAAAGCGGCAAAATAATGAGGCTTTCAACAAAAATTTTAGTGTAGGCGTTCCCTTTTTTTTTTTTTAACTTGCTCATTGAATTTGGAATTTATATTTTTTTTATCGTAAAATGCTTTATAAACGTCTTCTAGGTGCCAAATTATAACAATTTAGCTGCGTAAGAGGCACCGTCCTTTAACTAAGCAGGCCGCGCTGACCTGCCGCCTATGAGTCATCGTGCCCGGACTTAAGCGCATAGGCTTACCCTGTGCAAATGTTGGGGTTAGCAAAGCTTTCGGTGAATGCCACTGCCCTGGACGCAGGGCTCAAGTGCATTCAGCAAGTTTCGCCGGTCACGACAGTAGCTTGCCGGCCGAGTTTCCGACGAACAGGATGGTGTTCAAGTCTCTATGCAAATGTTTCCGCTCTTACCGGGCGAAATATTAACGTGCAGGACGCAGCCTTGCAAATTTGGTTCTGTTGAGCACGTCTATAAGTTTCGTGGTCAAGCAAACGGTTTTGCGTGTGCTTTGCAACAGGTTTCTAGTCACATTCTTTTTTAATGTCGTTGAGTGAGTGGTTGGAATAATTAATGCGGACTAGAATTTTTTATTNGAGCACGTCTATAAGTTTCGTGGTCAAGCAAACGGTTTTGCGTGTGCTTTGCAACAGGTTTCTAGTCACATTCTTTGGAATAATTAATGCGGACTAGAATTTTTTATTTTTTATTTTAACAGGTTACCGGGATTTCAAGATAATATTACTAAAAATGGTTAATAATATGTTTGCCCTTATTGTTATTTGTGTGTGGGGGGAGGGAGAGGGGCGAATAGCCTAAGTAGGTTTCTCGCCACAACTTAAGTTTTCCTTCTTTAAAAAAAAAATTTTTAATGAGTAATTAGCAAAATTTATGGAGACTATATTTTTAATAAATGGCATTGCTGTAAACGTATAATGGAATTAGTAGTGTAAATTTATTGGTCCATGTTTTCCAGTTGCTAGTTGCTACAAATTATAAACTACTAAGGGCATCGACACTACAAAGATATTGTCACATCCTTGGATTCGAAATTTTAAACTTAAATTATTGTGTAAACTTTACAAATTCGATTTTGCAACGAGTGTTGTTGCTCCTGACAGTCTGAGAAGTCGTACTAATTCAGGGTCCAGTACTTCAGCGATTGGCCTTTTAATTTCAGTGCATTCCCGCATTTTGAGTGAAGCTTCTTGAAGGCCTACAAAAAGGTCTTGGCTTTTGTGATGTGATGTATACAATCTCCTTAAGTCGTAAATGTAGTGTGATTTGGCGTAAGCTGATATCACATTTTTCATATTTGNTGTGATGTATACAATCTCCTTAAGTCGTAAATGTAGTGTGATTTGGCGTAAGCTGATATCACATTTTTCATATTTGTCAGAGGAGATTGAAGGTTTGAAGCTCTAATAAAACAGTATCTAGTTGTACTAATTTACTTTATTTTGCATAAAGCACGTGTAATGTTTACATATAATACAGATGTCATAAACCTATTACAAAATTGAATGTCATGTTACACCATCCCCAAAAAATAAACAAAACAACGTATAATGTTTGGCGCTGTGTAATATTTCACAATTATGTCAGAATAGACTTGTCCGTTTTATAGAATCTAGATTTGGTGATGGGTGTTTAATATAGCTAAAAACCTCAAATGATGTAAAAGGGGGGGGGGATCAGCCTATGCCACACCACTCTAGAAATTTCCTTGTAATATTTGCGTTGTGTCTTTCCTATGTTATATCTTGAGCATGCAGCTTTACATGGCGAAGATCATACGACACAGTTAATTTGGTCTTTGTCTCACCGGTAAAAAATGTTTAATTTCCTGTTAGTGTTTGTCGGCGAGTAATGCTCGGAACTTCCTGCAGCGGACAGCTTGCCAGGGAAAAGTTTGGGAAAGGAGAGGCGAGTGCTTTGCACATAGATAAAACGGCAGTAAAAAAAACGTTTATTGCGCCATCCTCAAGGCTTTTTATCGGTCGTCACCAGTTCAAGCTGCGCGGCTTTTCCCGGCCGGTGTTGCCAAACGTACGAGAGTTCTCGTGCCTGCACGAGTATTTAGGACCTCGTGTCCTGTGTNCTTTTCCCGGCCGGTGTTGCCAAACGTACGAGAGTTCTCGTGCCTGCACGAGTATTTAGGACCTCGTGTCCTGTGTACAGCAGAACATTGGATTTCGTACAATGGCGGGTCGGAGGGAGGACGAGGGGGCTGTAGCCCTTATTTGGTGTTTATTTTACACTGGATGAAATAAGATCATTCTTGAAACAAACTACATTGTTATTCGCTGTTTCTTCGCACTTTTTGACATATCGCCCCATGTATTACATGCTTGGCTGTTTCCTAAATATCTCGTGTATCACAAGCGTTTAATTTTTGTGTTAACCTTAAAATACCTTATTTTTTTTATTAAATTGAACTTTTACTTATATTTTATCGGTGAATAATAATATTTCATTTATAATTAATATGAATAAAACCAGGGAGAAAATAAGCGTGTTGGTAACACCTAATAAGAAATAGTTCTTATGCGAAATATTATTCAAGTAACTGCGCATGAATGCGGTGCGCTGTCCCTTTGGTGTATTTTTCTAGACACGGTTAAGCTTTGTTCGCTTGAGGTGCAGGAATATTCCGGAAGTAGAACTTTAGCAGAGTTTAGAAAAGTTGGAAGTAACCGTAACTGGACTATAATGCAACTGTTCACTTAGTACAGTAACGGTTCACTTAGTACAGTAACGGTTCACTTAGTACAGTAACTGTTCACTTAGTACAGTAACTGGACACTTAGTACAGTACAGATAGCTTATCCTGCAAGTACTGGCATTTATACAGGGTAATTCTAAAATCATGGGACAAACATTGAGGGGCGGTAGAGCTCACTAAAACAAACAATTACTGTATAGGAATATATGGGCGGAAGTGACGCGTTGAGGCACAAGCACAAAAATAACACATGGAATGCAACACATTGTTTATTTACAACGTCGCCGCTAAATGCCTTTTTACAGCAATGTTTATAATAATTGCTCAAAATTGCTACCACCGACAGTAATGCAAGCTTGGTAGCGTCGGTGGAGTGATTGGCGAACAGATTCAAATACGCCGGGTATTTCACGCACGCCACCATTGTCAGCCAATCACGCCATATGTAGAGGTCGCCAAGCATGCGTGACTGTTGGTGGATGCATTTCCAGCTACTTTTTTTAAAACATTTTCTGTACGGAATCACTCGTTAAGTATGCTGCTAATGAACATTTTATGTTTCCGTTAATGTGTTTCGTTTTTGTGTTTGTGCCTCAACGCGTCACTTCCGCCCATATATTCCTATACAATAATTGTTTTAGTGAGCTCTACCACCCCTCAATGTTTGTCCCATGATTTTAGAATCATCCTGTATACAGCATTTAAACTTGGTGGAAGAAGTTGTTCGACCGTTAAGTGTGCAAAGATTTCAAGATCAAACGGCGACCACCTGCAAGGAAAGAAGCGGCCGTCCGCAGAAACTATCACACAGGGAGCAGAGGTATGTGGCGAATTCTATTAAAAATAATCAAAAAAAAAAAAAAAGAGTTCGTCCGATATAACAGCTCAAGTGAACAAATATTTGCATGAACAGGTTTCTCTGCGGACTGTACGAAAGGATTCTCAATCGTGCTGGGTACTATGCTAGGGTCCCACGAAGGAAGCCCCGCATTAGTAAGACAAACGGGGCTAAACGGCTGCAGTTTGCGAAAGAGCGCGTGCAGAAAGATACTGAATTCTGGGAGAAAGTTTTATTTTCAAATGAAAGTGAATTCAACATTTATAGCAATGATGGTAGAATGTTGGTGTGGCGCAAGTCAAACACTGAGTTTGAACAAAAGAACTTGCATGCCACAGTTAAACATGGATGTAGTGGGGGTCATGATTTGGGAGTGCATGTCGGCCTCGGGAGTGGGGAACTCTGTTTTCATCGAAAGGAATATGGGCAGGTTCCTGTATCTTCAAAGACTCAGGCAATCTAGAGAAGATTGCAGAAAAACGAGGCATTGCTATTGATTTTTACTTTAAACACGACAATGACCCCAAGCATACGGCGGAAATTGTACGTCTGTATCTGCTTTACAACACTCCACGTACGATGAAAACACCACCTCAGTCAAGAGATGTGAATCCAATAGAACATCTGTGGAGCGAGTTGGAAAAAAGGCTGAGAAAACACTATATATCACCAGCAAACCACAACTGAAAGAGTTACTTCAGAAAAAAAATGGAACAATATTGGCTCGAATATTACACGGAACCTCGTGCATTCCATGCCAAAAAGGCTAAAACAAAAATAATCAGGAAGGGTATGCAAACTTAGTATTGAGATCAATATTAATGGTTTTGATTTATAATTATCAGGGAATGGACGCATATTTATGTTCACGCAAGACATGCCCCTCAAGGATACTTCATGTAGTATTTAAGTTTTCTGTATTAAAAAAAATTATTTTATACAATTAGAAGGTTTCATTTATATATTACTGACATCTCTGCTGACGATCACTAGTTAACTATTTCCATTTTAGAAAGAATATTGATATTTCGCATACCATTCTCTCTGGACGAATACTTTTGTTCAGCCACCGAGATTACGGATTGGCTGTTGGCGTTCTTAAACGGTTACTTGCTTACCAGTAACCTCATCACGTGTCAGGAGAATAAGGAATACAGTCAAGAATATTTGGTCAGTAATGGCGAAAAGTGGTGCACAGATTCCCTTAAACAAAGCTTCTTGTTGGATCGTATACGTAGATTTACCCCTCCCTTACTAATTGCAGCAAACTAAAGCGTTCAGTCTTTGTCTAAAGCATTAAAGTGTTTTAATTTCTGACTTTTCTTATTTAAAAAGTGATGTGGCACTTTTATGATTGCCGTGTTATCAAAGTTACACACACACATACACACACACATACATACACACACATACACGCACACATACACGCACATGCACACACGCACACATACACGCACATGCACAAACAAACATACGCACACATGCATAAACACACATACACACATACACACATACATACATACATACATACATACATACATACATACATACATACATACATACACATATATATACATATATACATACACACATACACACACATACACACACATATACACACACACATACACACATACACATACTTTCATTATGCTTAGTTACAAAAAGTAACTAGCAACCCAAAGAGATCATAAACTAACATATTTCAATAAGTTATTTAAATGTTAAATGAAATACCATTTGAGCTTACATATAGCGTAGAAGTAGTAAGAGTTTTTGTCTCTTGTGAAAGTGTTTTTTTTCTTTGTGCGAGAAATATACACGTTTGTTTTGGCAACACTGCAGCCTTGCTAGAAGTAATCACACGACCTGCTACATTCGGGCGGGCTCGCCGCGCCGCGCACAAGAGCAGACGTACGGAAGTATTCGACAGCATCGCTTCTCTGTTGCGAAGTGAAGCCATTGGAAAAGCCACTTTTTGATGTTGCATTTCTGTCTACACGAAACCGTTAACATTATCACGAATATCTTTTGCTCTTATTCCATCCGTAGATTACGCATTTCGAAAATGCGTAATACGTGACGTCAGAAAGAAACCCGTTCGTGGCCCCAAATAATATTGATAATTGTTGTTACAACACTTAATGATAAAAACTTATTTTCTTTTTCATTACGAACTTTGTTGTACTCCTCGGCATTACGTAACAATTTACAGGGTCATGAAAAGGGATTTTTTTTTTTAAATTTTAAAGAAGTGTGGAATTTACCGTTAAGGAGGTATGTGTTTTTTGTTTTACTAACCCGGGACGTTAAAAAAAAATGCTGGACTCTTCAAATCGGACCGTATTTTTTTTACTTGCATAACGTATTTCAAGGACGCCGCCTTGTTGGTATTTGGCATGTCCGAGACCTAGAAGCGAGGGTAGGCTTTCCGTCCTAGACGAGGCTCAGTTCAACTTGTGGCACCGCTTCACCTATTATGCAGAAATTCTTAATTTTTGTGTCATAGTTTGTTTCAGAGGTAATAATAGAAAATTTTTACTACAGAAAATTTAAAATTTATTAGTTTAGTGCTTTCGTGCTTTTATTTGTTTTTATCTCCTGCTTGCAAAAGGCAGGAACTTATTGATAAAATATAAATATGTTCCTGACTTTTTACAACAAGCAAATTATATACAATGAAAATTACTTACAAAAATATTAAACAATTCGTAAAGTGTAATTTTTGTATGATTGATTATTGTCAGTAATTACTATTAATCCCAAATTATGACGCGAAAACGAAGCATTTCTGCAAAAGGGGTGAAGCGTATACTCTGTCGTTTGGGGTAATAATAAAATTACTTAATGCCCTTTTCCAGCAGTTTCCGCTAGCATTCGAAGAACTGACCGTAGTATACACAAACGCAATAATTCTGATGTAGAATTCTTAAGGTGGCCGCCTGGTTGAAGGAAGTTTGCACATCTGAGGGATGCGGGAGCGCTAGGGGCGACCGAGACATGCGCATCACCTCTCTCGTCGCCTCTACGTGTAAAGCACTGAACTGGCGCGCAATCTCGCCGTCGATAATGCGCCTCTACGAGACTTTGATCGGAGACCCTACCATTTTACGACGTAATAATACAAATAATGGTTTGATGCGCGCCACTATTACTTTTTTTAATGTTTTGTACCGGAATGTTAATACCTAGAAATGACCGTGAAAACACCCGTTTAAACCATTTCCACTATCACGTAAACCTACTTTGGAGAGAAATGGAGGAACTGAAAAACTTATACAACAGACGCGTAACGTTTCTTAAGGGGGTAGTATGCACTCCATCTTCGAATTTTCTTACGAATCTTCGTCATGAAAATGTATTACCAGAAATAAAAAATCAAAGCTACACATGACATAGAGGTCTACTTAACGAATTTTTGAAAATTTGTAGGGTTTCAATTATACTTGTATTTTCCCACGTGGGATTGAAATTATTAAATAATTAGGTAATGATTGATTACGGTTACAGATGTGAAACTTATCATGCAAGAAAAATAAGTGGGATTTCTAAATTAACTGTTAAAATGTTCCCTATGCCTTGACTAGCTTGGTTTTTTAATATTGACTCCGAAAATTAAGTTATGGAGGAAAATACGTAAATCCAAGATGGCAAGGGTACTCCCCCTTAAATGCTATTCGTAAGCATACCTCACTCAGACACGCTGGGCGGTTTTTTAATAGAACGTTTTCTGCTGGAGCTCTGCACACCGTGCGGCGGCCTACCCAGGCGGCCACCTTAAGCAGTGTTTACCCAGCTTCTTAAATATAACGTATTTTGCTAAAGACGTGCACGTTATTTGGCTGTCTGGCTGAGCCACATGTAACTGAAGNTCAAGGACGCCGCCTTGTTGGTATTTGGCATGTCCGAGACCTAGAAGCGAGGGTAGGCTTTCCGTCCTAGACGAGACTCAGTTCAACTTGTGGCACCGCTTCACCTATTATGCAGAAATCCTTCATTTTTGTGTCATAGTTTGTTTCAGAGGTAATAATAGAAATTTTTGACTACAGAAAATTTACAATTTATTAGTTGTTTAGTGCTTTCGTATCTAAGTTTTCTTTGTTTTTATTTCCTGCTTGCAAAAGGCAGGAACTTATTGATAAAATATAAATATGTTCCTGACTTTTTACAACAAGCAAATTATATACAATGAAAATTACTTACAAAAATATTAAACAATTCGTAAAATGTAAATTTTCTATGATTGCTTGTCTGTAATTACCAATAATCCTAAATTATGACGCGAAAACGAAGCATTTCTGCAAAAGGGGTGAAGCGTTTACTCGGTCGTTTGGGGTAATAATAAAATTACTTAATGCCCTTTTCCAGCAGTTTCCGCTAGCATTCGAACAACTGACCCTAGTATACACAGACGCAATAATTCTGATGTAGAATTCTTAAGGTGGCCGCCTGGTTGAAGGAATTTTGCACATCTGAGGGATGCGGGAGCGCTAGGGGCGACCGAGACATGCGCATCGCCTCTCTCATCGCCTCCACGCGCAAGGCACTGAACTGGCACGCAGTCTTGCCGTCGATAACGCGCCTGTACGAGACTTTGATCGGAGACCCTACCATTTTACGACGTAATAATAAAAATAATGGGTTGATGCGCGCCACTATTACTTTTTTTAATGTTTTGTACCCGAATGTTAATACCTAGAAATGACCGTGAAAACACCCGTTTAAGCCATTTCCACTATCACGTAAACCTACTTTAGAGAGAAATGGAGGAACTGAAAAACTTATACAACAGACGCGTAACGTTTCTTAAGGGGGTAGTATCCACTCCATCTTCGAATTTTCTTACAAATCTTCGTCATGAAAATGTATGACCAGAAATAAAAAATCAAAGCTACACATGACAGAGGTCTACTTAACGAATTTTTGAAAATTTGTATGGTTTCAATTATACTTGTATTTTCCCACGTGGGATTGAAATGATTAAATAATTAGGTAATGATTGATTACGGTTACAGATGTGAAACTAATCATCCAAGAAAATAAGTGGGATTTCTAAATTAACTGTTAAAATGTTCCCTATGCTTTGACTAGCTTGGTTTTTTAATATTGACTCCGAAAATTAAGTTATGGAGGAAAATACGTAAATCCAAGATGACAAGGGTACTTCCCCCTTAAATGCTATTCGTAAGCATACCTCACTCAGACACGCTGGACGGTTTTTTAATAGAACGTTTTCTGCTGGAGCTCTGCACACAGTGCGGCGGCCTACCCAGGCGGCCACCTTAAGCAGTGTTTACTTGGCTTCTTAAATATAACGTATTTTGCTAAAGACGTGCACGTTATTTGGCTGTCTGGCTGAGCCACATGTAACTGAAGTCGGTAATAAAAAGTTTGGTGGACGAGATGACGTCCGTAGTGGTTCCTGCAACACGTTGGTCGTTCTCGGATACTGAAGGTTTGAGGTAACACGGGACAAGTTACTTTCCTCTTCCGTTCTTTGAGGGATTCTTGAAAATAGGGCCAACATACCGAACTAAAGGCAGAACATTATTTTATACGTACTATACTCCATTGCAGCGGATCTCGTAGAAAACGAGATCTCTCTCCCCCCCCCCTTTACCTTTCAAGATCAACTGCAGGAGTGTGCCCATGATGTTGTTTAGTTTGATACTTTCCTCGTGTGTATATCTACATTTGGCGCCACCCTGTTTGTGTATTAATTACCCTATACGTCAAAGAGTTCAAAAGGGGCGTATCGTTTTTTTAACGCATGCGCAAGAGATCACCAGGCTCGGTACTTACNGGGCGTATCGTTTTTTTAACGCATGCGCAAGAGATCACCAGGCTCGGTACTTACATCTAACACTAGGGGCTCAACAAGCTGAAGTCAGTCGGCCAGTACTTAATATAGGGGATCAGGAACGTGCGCTGGAGTTTGTTTTGCAACAACCAGCGCCGTCGTGGACGTGTGGCGAAACATGAACGACGTAGCGACAGGGGTTCCACCTGATAGCCTTCCTAGAAGACATGAGTCACGCTGTAGGAACTATTGCAAGACGAGCTGGTCTGGGCCGTTTGTTCAACGGGGGGAAATGACAGCCGCACTTAAAAGGGAACAGGTGAAATTCATAACACAATAAAAATCAATGAGAATCGCTCTGCTATAATTTCCCGAATTCTAATTCTCTGGACTCCTTCTGGTTTATCGACATCGTCTACTCACACAGTCCCAGCAACTTATGCTAATGCGTCGATCGGCTGATCAACGTAATTACATTTGCTTGATGTCTAGAAATTTAAGGGAAAGAACAAAAAAAAAAAAACTTACGTAGATATTTTGGACTATATAAAGATAATTTCTCNTATATCTACATTTGGCGCCACCCTGTTTGTGTATTAATTACCCTATACGTCAAAGAGTTCAAAAGGGGCGTATCGGTTTTTTAACGCATGCGCAAGAGATCACCAGGCTCGGTACTCACGGCTAACACTAGGGGCTCAACAAGCCGATGTCAGTCGGCCAGTACTTAATATAGGGGATCAGGAACGTGCGCTGGAGTTTGTTTTGTAACAACCAGCGCCGTCGTGGACGTGTGGCGAAAGCGATACATGAACGACGTAGCGACAGGGGTTCCCCCTGATAGCCTTCCTAGAAGACATGAGTCACTCTGTAGGAACTATTGCAAGACGGGCTGGTCTGGGCCGTTTGTTCGACGGGGGGAAATGACAGCCGCACTTAAAAGGGTAACAGGTGAAATTCATAACACAATAAAAATCACTGAGAATCGCTCTGCTATAATTTCCCGAATTCTAATTCTCTGGACTCTTCTGGTTTATCGACATCGTCTACTCACACAGAGTCCCAGCAACTTATGCTAATGCGTCGATCGACTGATCAACGTAATTACATTTGCTTGATTTCTGGACATTTGAGGGAAAGAACCAAAAAAAAAAACATACGTAGATATTTTAGACTATGTAAAGATAATTTCTCAGTTTCTCTCTGCTGAGGGAAGGTGGGTAGGGTAGGAGGGCGGATGAAAACATTACCTTGAGTTCAATACATTAACTTTATAATGTATTGTACTTCTTAATAGCTAATTCGACCCCAGTAACACTGTTTATAGGCTACACACGGTAAAGTGAGCACTTTTTAAGTTTCTGCCTAACCTCTTTTGTAGAAATTCATAATTTTCGTGTTCTGATTTCGGATTGAGTAATTACTGACAATGTACGATTATAGAAAATATAAGTTTTACGAATTGCTAAATGTTTTTATGCTTAATTTTTATCACGTATTATCATCCAGTTTCAAAAAGTCTGGAACAATTTATATTTTATCAATAAGGTTCTGCCCTTTTGTAAACAGAAAATAACATACAGTGAAAATTAGATACAAAAGTATTACACATCTAGTAAATTTTATATAATCAAACATTTCAAATAATACCTCTGAAACTGAAATAATAACACGAAAACTAAGAATTTCTGCATAGTAGGCGAAGCCGGGCCTAAAGGGGGAAGAATCCTTGCCATCTTGGATTTACGTATTTTCCTCCATAACTTAATTTTTGGAGTAGATATTTAAAAACCAAGCTATTTATGGCATAGGGAACATCTAAACAGTTATTTTGAAATCCAACTTATTTTTCTTACATGATTAATTTCACACCCGTAACAGTAATCAAATATTACCTAATTATTTAATAATGTCACCCTTCGTGGAAAAATACAAGTATAATTGAAACCGTTCAAGTTAAAAAAAAATTCGTTAACTATTAACTAGTCCTGTGCCATGTCTAGCTTTGATTTTTGTGTCTGGTCATACATTTTCATTACGAAGGTTTGTAAGAAAAATCGAAGATGGAATGGATACTACCCCTTAAAACCCTCGCAGCAGACATAATTGTCAAAGATTATATATATAAAGATATATATATATATATATATATATATATATAGTGACCTTAAACGTTGANTGTTCGTCACGTAGCAATGTTTATATCAACAATGGGCGAATGGATACAAATAAGCTGAAAGGAACTTTTAATTACGGCCTTAAAAATCCTTCACTTTTCCGTGAACAGCCCCAAAATTCCTAACCTGAACGTCTTTCTTACAATTTTGACATTTGTGTTAGTACTTCTATTTTTGCAGTTTTGTAGATTTTTTTTTTTTTTAATACCCTTCATTTGTTTCAAACGTAAATTTTCTGAAAGGTTATCTAATGTTAGCAACAACGATATTTAAAAGGAGATTTTTTTTCTCCTTCATCCGGAAGGCGATTATACGTTTTAGAAGAATGCTTGGCAGGGTGCTGAAATTCAACACGAAGGTTGAAACCATGTCTTGCCTGCTCGCTTGGAAGTACTCTAATCGTAATGTCGGAAAGTGAATGTATTTTTCATGCCTGGCTTGACATGTAAAAGGGGAAAAGAGGAGGAGGGGGGTCTGTACAAATTAATGTACACAAAAATGCCTTTTCAATAGTACACATCTCTGGTATGTACACACTGCAAAGTTATGCTAGGGAACTGAGTGAGTAGGCGAATTATATACAACTGCTTGTAAAATAATCCGACAAATATTGTTAACAAATTGTCGTTAAAGTAGTTTATACCTTTTAACTACTCTAGCACAACGTTCGGAGTTTTTGTAAAAGTGTTTGACCCATTTGCCTTCGCAAGTTGATTGAAGAAATAAATGGAATTTTAAATTATTGTCCGGAATGGCTAATGAATAAGAGATTTGATATTTTTTTAAAAAAATATTTAGCTTTAAATCTTGTTTACCCTTCAGTGATAGGGGCAGTTACCATTTCCTGGGAAGTATCTGAAATTTTCCGAGACTGGCCTTTTTTCTCCCAAGTCCTAGATTATCCCCAAGCCATGCGCATACCTAGAATCGTTTTGCGAAATTAACATTTGTGGATCGTGTATAGGAAAACTCAATGTTTTGCTGGGTGACTGAATAAGTGGACAAAGAACAATCGACTTTGTATGTGTGGGGAAAAAAAATTCGTTGGCGATACGCTCCGTGGACTGACCACCGCTGGACTCTTTAATCTTCCACAGCCACTTTTCAGCAGAGCAGGGCAGTGGGGTGTGGTGAAGTGTTGCAAGGTAAGCGGGTGCTTGCTTAGTGCTGCGTACACACACACACACACACACACGGCGCACGCAGCAGGAGCCAGTAACCAGAGTGGAGCTGGGAGAAACTGAATGTATTGCGGCCACTCACGAGAGAGCGGCGAGACACCCATTACACACGTGCTGCGACGTCCACTACTGCGTTGAAGTGGCGGATGTGTAAACTAGCAAACGATTAGGTATAGCACAGAGCAAAACACAGCTTACCTTGCAGCAGTTCACCACACGCCGCTGCAGCAGGGCGACACCTTTAAAAGCGAGCGGGACATAAACTATTCCTAAACTTAACTTCACAGATTTTTGGAAGCTATGATTGTAAAACTAAAACTGCAATCCTAAATGATGGATTCGGCCATCTTTGAGAGCAAATATATCGCCAGTGTGACCCAATATTTTGGCACGGCATCTTGTAATGCAAATAAGTGTACGAATTTACTGTGTAAGAAATACTTCGACAATAACGATTCGCTCTGGCAAAATATTTGCCCGCCAAGTTGGCAAAAGTTGATACCTGGGTTGACCCTCTCTTGGATTTTTCGTGCTATCTGCACGAAACGTACTTGACAATTTATACAGGATGTTCCCAAATTAGACCGACAAACTTCGGCTGCAGGTAACTCGCTAAAAAAAGGTGAAAACATTTATACGACCTGTGGTCTAGAGTGATTCCTAAGGGCGGTACATACTGTATATTTGAAGTTGGACCTGAAGCACTGGTGTATTACAATTACTAAGAGTTGGAACGTCTGGATAATGTGTAAAGTTAATTGTGATATTTGGGTTAATAATCCATCTTTTAAATCCCAAGTTTGCTACAGCGTCATGGAGATTAAGTCCATGAAATAAGTTGATGACTGCGACAGACAGGTGTTGTGGTTTTTACAGATACTTGTTCCGTTACACGTTAATCCAGACGCACAGTATTCCATCTTAAAATATTTTTTTTTTTACGTTTGACCTGAAACAATAATTCACTACAAATATTCAAGAAACGTGTACCTCCCACTTTGGACACGTGCTTTCTCCCTCTTTTCGTGATTAGCCCACATAATAGAGTGAATACTCTTGCAACCCACTTAGCCATTAGGCCTTCTGGGTCTCCTTTTTAGCTACTATCTTTTCTTAATTATTATTCTCAGAATCTTAAATGTTTATTATCTTTTATATTTTATTAATTTAAAAACTACACAGTCGATGCAACGCTTCAACTTTTCCATTAAAATTCATATTTAAAATATTAACTTCACCACACGTTAAAATAATTATATTATTTCGATTAGTATCGTAAAATTATTAAAATCATTCAAAAATAAAATTTGTTTAAAAACTTGGGAATCTCCAACAGGAGGAGCGGTGACAATTAGCCTGGCCTTCGCCAGTTATCACGGGGAGGCTGTCACCCAGACCTTGTTCCTCCTGTATTTATATTTTATAATTGATCACCTTTGTTTTAAAAACATTAAAAATATTAAATTGTTAAAATATTATATTAAAATATACAATTAGATTTATTAAAATACTAAGACATTAAAATATAAAATCCACTATTGCATATTACTACATATTAAAACCAAAGATATAATTTCATTATTACATATTATATAATATACATTAAAATATAAAATATTATTAAAAATATAAGAACACGTCAACTGTTATTACTAATATTACAATTAGTTCCAACAATTGGTAGTCAAATCCTGTTCCTACACTTTTACCCACAGGCGAAGTTTGTCGGTCTAATTTGGGGACACCCTGTACAGCAAGCTGTCCTCGGCGTGGGACGTTGATACGAAGAAGTAAATTACGCCGCCTGACCCTGAAGCGCGTCAGAGGCAGGACTCGGTGCCAGAGGAGAACGCGCAGTAGTCGCACTCGACCTCGCGCCGTCGATAAAGGTGCTCGCTGCCGGACCTGTTTGTAAACAGTTCTGCCCCGGGGACAGGTGCAGTTAGCGAGCCAAGGTTGAACCGTTCTGCGCAATGACGCTACACAGCTTATGCAATTGCACGCAATAGTTATCGGACATGCATCCGGTGACTCTTATCACCATAAGGCATGCTGGATGCGAGATGCCTTGGTCATCGGTCGCCAGACAACTTGTACTGTAGTGAACTGAAATGGGCGTAATGTCATGTGCCAAGACGTTTTTGACTATTTTCCTGTAGAGACAAGTTTGAGATTCCTTTGCACAAAACATCTATAAGAACGACTCTTCGCATTGAAGAAATTACTCTTTGGTCTCTTATGGGTTCTGGAAAACTGCGAAACGGTTCCTTATTTCTCGATACTTCTGTGGGTTTTGATGGAGTTTTTGGCGAACGCGTGTTAGTTCTCCATGGGTAATTTGGCTCTTATATAATTTCTTTCTTTTTGTTGGAAATATTACACTTTCGACATTTTCATTTCTTGAATCGTACTATTCACAAGTGGGCGTTGATACTCGTGTGCACCTTTCACCAAAATGTAATTTATTACGGCACGTGTATGTTGCCATATTTGAGACATTCCCCGGTATATTGCCTCGACAGATGCGGTTCTTTTCTATTGGGAAATCCCTTGGCCATCAGCACAGATATGCTCATGTTGCATTGGTGACAGTTTTTCTACAAACTGCGGAGTCTAACCTCACCATAGCCATCTTTTCATGGTCCTTTATTTTGAGGCGTCATCAAAAACAGCGACTGTTGAAGGCACGAGACTTGCTGCACGTACATACAGTACGTGGCATCGTGTTCGTGTGGCCGCCACTGAGTTTTGAGACGCGCTGCCCTAGACATTGAAGCAGGTGTCGTCGCGGCCTCGGCGGCGGGTGTCCTCGTTATCGGGCCTGTTACCCGCTGGTTTTCCTGCGAGGTCGCGCTCGCCTGGGGACGGCTTGTCGCTCGCTCGGCGCGTGCAGATAATGGGCCCTGCCTGTCGGCTCGCCCTGGCCAGTTACTCCGTGAAGGTCGACGTGTTATGTGCGGCGGCGTCCGACCGCATTTAGGCCCTGACTGGTCTCGACAGCATTGTCCGCCCGGACGATCCATCTTCTTGGAGGCTCTTCATCTCGGATGCGACAATCTGGGCGATCAGGGTCGCCCTCACGAAGTGCTCCATATTTACTTTGTGTTTGAAAGGACGGAACCTCCCCGATGGCCACATATTTTCCTCAAGAGACTCCTCATTTACTTTGTTTGCTGCTCATATGAGCAGAACCACCATAACTATAGCTTATGCCGGAATGTACAATACACTGTTCCTGAAGACTAATGTTGTGTAGAATTGTCCAACACATGGGTATCTGTTCGGCACGATACTTTTTACCCTGCTGGTGAGAGGTCGTTATTTGTGTGTGTGTGTGTTAAAATTACTTTTATTCCAAGCATGGTAATAATCAGACTCGTGAATCTGACAGTAAAAGGCTTATTCTGGTGGTGGAAAGGGGAAAACGCGTGGAATCCCATCTGTTGTTCCATTAAAGGACATTCAAACGACAAAGTGCTTCAATTTTGACGACATGTTTCAATTCTCCCCCCCTCCCTATATCTTACGCATCATTGCTAATGTCTAATGAGTGTACTTGCTCTTGAGCTGATTTCAAAGTTCAGTAGTCTTACCCTATTTTTTTTTCTTAAGCTTAAAGCCTAAGTTAAAAAAAAAATTATGTATTTGTTTTAGTGTAGAATCTTTTGTACAGATCCCTTCGTATCCACTTTATATAATTTGGAGATAAAGGTTATGTACCTCTATCTTCAAATAGTGAAAAGTGGAAATGTTTATATTTACGCTCGTTAAAATAATAGGTCAGCTTGTACAACCGCTAATAAAATGCGATCCAGCAGAGTATGAGAATCTTACAGCTTTAGTCATTCATCTTGTGGACTTGTGTTGTACATCGTGTCCTACCTAGTTGTGTAGTAAGAAATCATCTTTAGGGCCTCCAGTACCAAGTGTTGCTTAATTCGTGGAATGTCAATTGCAAACTACTTTCAAAACATCCATGGCCGCAAGTTCTTGGTTCCGCAAGTGATAGCAATTTTTGTTTATGAGAAAAGGGAGAGATCGCCACCTTGTATGCAACATCCATGCTCGAACTTGGAATCTGAACTTCTCATTTACCAAGCAACATATCCACTTTTACATTATACTTTGAAAAGCCTTCTACATAGGCTGTTTTTACAAATACTTTTAAACGCATAATTTTAGCTGCCTGTGTGTGAACTTCCATTAAGTACTAAGAAGAAAGTTTCTTACTGCGAGAGACTATCACTCACGAGTTTATCAAAATATTTCAGCAGCATACTGTATTGTATCGGAAGTACAGAGTGATACCAATCAGAAGTATTATTATTTTAGTTTTATCATTTACATTTTAAGTCTGTCATCTAGTTTGTAGATTTTGAAATTTCTCTTATAAGAGAGATATCCGTACGCACCTTCGTCACAATGCTACTTAGATAACAGTTCCGCGAAATCTCTATGTTCGCGCGAATAAGAAAAAAATATGTTGTAATGCTTACCCAGATGTTACGATGTTAGGGAAGCAGGTTAACTAAGACAGTGCTACCATATTTAATACTTGGAACAAAATCTTTGACTGGAAAACTTTGGCTCAACACTGCAAACATTTCGTTTGACTACGCACGTTGACTTTTCCTTTCCGGGGATGGTACCTGACAGTGTTGGAATGGGACAACAGAACTGTGGAATCCGTATGTAAAAGCAGAGCGACGAAGGTGCAGGCTGATGTGAGAGACGTGTGCAAGTGTCGTGTGCGTGTGGGTGAGGGAGTTGTGACTGCGTGTTGCAGTTGCGCGATGTCGCCCACGCCGCCATTGCCCGTGACGGAGGACACGCCCCCCGACATGCTGGCGGGCTCCATGGACCTGCAGGTGGTGCTGCCCAGCGGCAAGAGCGTCAAGATGAGCGTCGAGCGCAGGTCAGCATTCCTCCCTCTTCTTGCACTTCTTGAAATTCCGTAGCCATGGCGACCGCTTACTTACTGCACGGGCCAAGTTCAAGGACGCGGAGACAATGTTTCTGGATTTATTTCTCGGGAAAAGAGGACTGGAGGACTAGAGTAAATACAGAGAAATAACCTTCTATATTCCTTTTTCAATTTTGGAACCCTTGGCCAAAAATCATTATCTAGCAATGTGTAGAAAATGCCGACAGTATAGTCAATGGCATCTGCTTGCCTGCTGTCTCTCTCAAGTAAAAGGTCTCTGAGAAAGTATTTCTATATGTCACTTGGGGAAAGAGTAAATTTACTGGATTACTGGTGTAAATAAAACAAGGACGCAAATGTAAATTTTCTGTGGTAATTTTGGAATCCAATAGAACAGACAAAAAAAAACTCTACTTAATCCAGCAGTGTATTGTAAACGTTGAATACGCATAGAATTGTTTATGTGGGCACTGTATTAATGTTTACCGCAGAATAACTGCACCCAATCAGTTACATATGTGCGGGGTGGTTGCATTTGTCTTTATATGATAGTTTTATCCTTTGTGGTCTCTCGATTCTCTCTTTCGGGAAAAGCAAAGTGGTTTCATGCGAATGAGCCCCTAAACTTTAGAGAAGTCGCGGACGCTAGCAAAGCTCAAGTTGCTACCGATTTGGAGCACTGTAGTAGCAGATTTGTGAATATGTATAGCAGGATGCAACAGGTTGAAACCTGGAGAAATAGTGGCAGACCGAAAAGCACCAGAGTGAAGTCTGCATAATTTTTGTTGTCGCACAGTGATTTCATCATGACTATATCGTAACATAACGTATGTCATTCTAATTCTGTAAGCGTCTGAAACCAATGCTTTGCTGGGAGTTCTGAAAAGTATTTTTCGTACTTGCTCCCACTTTTATACGTCTGGAACATCTCATACTAGCGAAACATATACACCAGTGCGGTGTATTTTTGAGCCCTAAATTTGCTTTTTTTTCCAGTGGTGTGTAAGAAATGTTAAAGAACATGATCTAAAGTTTCATATTCTTTAACATCCTTAATCGTAAATATTTAACGAACTTGAGTTAACCTGGTTCCATATACGGTAATGTCAGTTTTATTTTGCGCTATCTTATTTAACATTGGCTCAAAGTTTTTCTTAAATTTAAATAATTGCGCTAATAATAATGACAAGAGTATGAGATGCTTGATCTCTATGATTTGCACGTGTTACGATGCTCAACACGTAAGTAAAATCACCACCCTTCTCGAATGGAAGCAATGTCGCCGTTGCGGTAGTGGGTAAACGAGATTGCTGCAAAGTGTAAAAATAAAGGAGATTAGAATTTAGAGCAACACTAGGGAACAGTTTAACAGTTAGTCAGCTCTGTTCAGANGTGCTGCCCAGCGGCAAGAGCGTCAAGATGAGCGTCGAGCGCAGGTCAGCATTCCTCCCTCTTCTTGCACTTCTTAAAATTCCATAGCCATGGCGACCGCTTACTTACTGCACGGGCCAAGTGCAAAGACGCGGAGACAATGTTTCTGGATTTATTTCTCGGGAAAAGAGGATTGGAGTAAATACAGAGAAATAACATTCTATATTCCTTTTCCAATTTTGGAACCCTTGGCTAAAATCATTATCTAGCAATGTGTGGAAAATGCAGACTGTATAGTCAATGGCAACTGCTTACCTGCTGTCTCTCCAGTAAAAGTTCTCAGAGAACTTGGGGAAAGAGTAAATGCACTGGATTACTGGTGTAAATAAAATAAGGAAGCAAATGTAATTTTTCTGTGGTAATTTTGGAATCCAATAGAACAGACAAAAAAATCTACTTAATCCAGTAGTGTATTGTAAACGTTGAATACGCATAGAATTGTTTATGTGGGCACTGTATTAATGTTTACCGCAGAATAACTGCNAGTGTATTGTAAACGTTGAATACGCATAGAATTGTTTATGTGGGCACTGTATTAATGTTTACCGCAGAATAACTGCACCCAATCAGTTACATATGTGCGGGGTGGTTGCATTTGTCTTTATATGATAGTTTTATCCTTTGTGGTCTCTCGATTCTCTCTTTCGGGAAAAGCAAAGTGGTTTCATGCGAATGAGCCCCTAAACTTTAGAGAAGTCGCGGACGCTAGCAAAGCTCAAGTTGCTACCGATTTGGAGCACTGTAGTAGCAGATTTGTGAATATGTATAGCAGGATGCAACAGGTTGAAACCTGGAGAAATAGTGGCAGACCGAAAAGCACCAGAGTGAAGTCTGCATAATTTTTGTTGTCGCACAGTGATTTCATCATGACTATATCGTAACATAACGTATGTCATTCTAATTNAAGTCTGCATAATTTTTGTTGTCGCACAGTGATTTCATCATGACTATATCGTAACATAACGTATGTCATTCTAATACCGTAAGCGTCTAAACAATGCTTTGCTGGGAGTTCTGGAACATCTCATACTAGCGAAACATATACACCAATCCGGTGTATTTTTGAGCCCTAAATTTGCTTTTTTTCCAGTGTTGTGTAATAAATGTTAAAGAACATGATCTAAAGTTTCATATTCTTTAACATCCTTAATCGTAAATATTTAACGAACTTGAGTTAACCTGGTTCCAATACGGTGGTGTCCGTTTTATTTTGCGCCATCTTATTTAACATTGGCTCAAAGTTTTTTTTAATTTAAATAATTTCGCTAATAATAATTACAAGAGTATGAGATGCTTGATCTCTATGATTTGCACGTGTTACGATGCTCAACACGTAAGTAAAATCACCACCCTTCTCGAATGGAAGCAATGTCGCCGTTACGGTAGTGGGTAAACGAGATTGCTGCTAAGTGTAAAAATAAAGGAGATTAGAATTTAGAGCAACACTAGGGAACAGTTTAACAGTTAGTCAGCTCTGTTCAGAACGCATTCTAGTAACTATTGCAGTTGCTATGGTTTGTCGTGGTGCTCTAAGATGTGCATGAGAGGATGTACTTGTCCCACTATGGACCGGAGGCAGGTGCGAGCGGGAACTGTTGTGTTGCAGCACCCCGATGATGGACCTGCTGGTGCAGGTGACGACGGCCAATAAGATAGCGCCGGGCAGCCATATCTTGCAAGCGCTGGGGGATCGCGGGGTGCTGCCTTACAAGCCCAGCACGCCCATAGGCACCCTCGACACCTGGACCATCCAGGTGATGCCCAAGTCGCGGCTTGGCTCCGCCTCCTCCAAGAAGGCGCCGCTCAAGCCCTCCAACCAGCAGCCTTTTGAGCAGACCTTCCGCCTGCAGGTAAGCACACCTCTGGTTCTTGCACTCCATACGTATCATTTCTCCAGGCTTGTTGGTTACACCTAAAGTAAGAGCTATGGTAAGCTCTCGCAACGTGTGAATCCCCGAACATAAAATGAACATAATATTTATACGGGGTTTCGTTTGAAGTAACAAAACCTTCGCATACAGCAATAATGGGAAAATACTTCCCGAATAAAAAATGTACCTTTTCGAATAATACCACACAAACCACAAAATAATTATTGTTTTAAATTCTATAAAATTTTATTTAAAACTCTACAATAACAAAATTAAAAAAAAAATAGTTTCGAATGTTAACAACTTTTATAACTCAGTTTAAACAATTTTAATTAAACCGTTTTTGTCTTGAATATATATTTACTTAAGTTTTGTAGAGTTGTAGATAATATTTTGTTAATTTTAAAACAATTAGTTGTGGTTTTTTTTTGTTTTGTGGTTTATATTCACAATTTTTCTCTAAGACAGCTATTTTTAAATCGGCAACTATAGAATTCGACTATTGCTTCATATGATAGTAGCCAGTATCAGAATACCTTTTCAATAAATCTAACACAATACAAATATATTAAGTAGTTCAAATTCTGTTCTTGATTTGAGGTTTTCACAATTCGCGCACCAAANATCTAACACAATACAAATATATTAAGTAGTTCAAATTCTGTTCTTGATTTGAGGTTTTCACAATTCGCGCACCAAAGATACCCTCAAGTATTTTGCCTTTGGATATGCTTTTTTTTACTTTAAATCGCGAAGGTATAGTTTTCAGCAGATNAAGATACCCTCAAGTATTTTGCCTTTGGATATGCTTTTTTTTACTTTAAATCGCGAAGGTATAGTTTTCAGCAGATCATTTTTGGTTAGAGAGTTTCTGCGTAATTAAAGGCCAGTAATAATGATAACCTTGAGCCTCTAAAATGCTGAAAGCTACTGTAGTAATTAGTAAAAATGAAGTAGCAGATACGCAAATTGATAGTCTGCAAACATTTCCAGTAGTGATTTTTAAAAATTTCATTTCAACGGATTAGTTGTGTACAAATCTCGTGAAAAAAAAAAANAAACATTTCCAGTAGTGATTTTTAAAAATTTCATTTCAACGGATTAGTTGTGTACAAATCTCGTGAAAAAAAAAATGACAAGCGTTGTGAGTTTGACAAATAATGATGAATGAACAGGTGATAGAACTAGAGGAGAAAGTCATCTAGAAATTATAATGGTCTACAGTGTAATTAATTTTCGGCAGAATTGTATGTATGCGTGTGTCTATATATATATTTTTTTTTTGTTACAGTTCAGGTAGAGATACAAGCTAGGAAATCTGCTGGTATGTTTATAGTAANAGAGATACAAGCTAGGAAATCTGCTGGTATGTTTATAGTAAAGTGTTTTGGTGCTTGCTCTTGATAGAAAAAAATAGTGGTGGTGGTGAAGAAAGATATGGCTAGTCAACTGTGGTTTGTCTATTTGATAGTAATGCGGTCTATGAGAATGGGACTGGCAATACCCGTAGGTTATATACATTACACACAAGTGTTTCTTACTTACCTGGAGAATACATTGAATTGATGCTAGGTTGGAGAAGAAATCTGGATCTCTTGGAGATATATTTTGTACTCCATAGCAGTATCTGCCAAATTACTGAGAATAGAGAATCATTATTTTAGAATATTTTCTATTTTACAGGTGTAGGGAATTGCACAGAGGACGCACGACTTAAAAACTCAATTGCCTGATCACATGACTTGCAACTGGGATGTTTTTTTTTTTTCAATCGAGCACACTATTTTTTTTGTACCAGCAGGCGTACTTTTAAAATTGATCTATAACTTGAGAATTAACTTGAAAATGGCTGTATCTTGGAATGCAATTTTATAAATATATCAGAAATTGTCATAAAAAAAATTCGCATATTGCATATTAAAAANGCTGTATCTTGGAATGCAATTTTATAAATATATCAGAAATTGTCATAAAAAAAATTCGCATATTGCATATTAAAAATATGAAATTACTAATCATGCTCTGGACTTTGTGCAGGCTAATGAAATTCGTAAATGAAGANTATTGCATATTAAAAATATGAAATTACTAATCATGCTCTGGACTTTGTGCAGGCTAATGAAATTCGTAAATGAAGACTTTCCAAGTTTTAAAACTATTGCCTTTGTTTTACATCGAGAGCCTACGAAAAAAATTCTTCATATTTTTGCCTGCTATTTTTATAAGAATTGTTTGACAGTTGTAAACTTGAACTTTTTCTGCGTAGTTTTCCTTTCCTCATAAGAAGTTCTATAGGAATATTCCTCAGGTGAAAACTTTTCCAGCGTGTGTTAATTTTGGGTTTCGTTTGACAATGCATTACCAGTAGCTATACTATTTGGTCGCTCCGATGTTTTCAGCACCAGTTGTGCCGATGTTTCCCCGTAAGTAATCGCGCGAAGATTAAGCTGAAGATAATGCGTCAGTATTGTAAGTTATCAGCAGATACTAACTTGCTGATAGACACGTCAGTCACGCCATTCATATCAGTCATAAAATATTATTGCTGGTGTTGTGACGGGTACTGTGCCGAAATATTATGTACGCTTTCTTTTCGAAAAGGAGATAGTTTTTATTGAAAGGATATTGTTGAGGGTGTTTTCTTTGTCCGTCACGAGAGCTTGTTAAGTGTCCGGTTGGAATGTTTTTCTACAGTGTTCGCAGCGAAATCATTTGGACGGTTAAAAAAAATATCACCAGTTGACTGAAAGTGTTCCGCACGTCTGCAGTTATTTTGCGTGCTTGGGCGAGTGAAGAGATTTGGGCTGCTCTTAACATCGAGGTCTTGAGAGCCGGCGAGGGTGAAATGAGGTGAGAATGGAGCAGTGCCGGAATGCAAGGGCGGGGGAAACGGGAGATCCCCGAGAAAACCCNGGTGAAATGAGGTGAGAATGGAGCAGTGCCGGAATGCAAGGGCGGGGGAAACGGGAGATCCCCGAGAAAACCCGCCCCACCAGCGCCATCGTCAGGTACGATTCCAACTTGCGAAAATCCGGAGTGACACGGCCTGGGATTGAACCCAGTTCACCCTGGTGTTGCGTGTCTGAGGCCTGGAAACACTCGAGTCCTAAGGACGACTCTTGCTTAATCACTAATTGCCTCATCGCCTCTACAAACGTGTTAAACTAGCGTGCAGTATTTTCGTCGGAGACTCTANTTGCTTAATCACTAATTGCCTCATCGCCTCTACACACGTGTTAAACTAGCGTGCAGTATTTTCGTCGGAGACTCTATATTTCTATGGTACGCTAATAAAGATTAGAGTAAGAGGCGTAGCTATGAACAGCTCTAAAGGTTCAGTATAGAAAATTTAGCTGCTAAAACAGACTCTGAAAAAAACCCGTNAGGCGTAGCTATGAACAGCTCTAAAGGTTCAGTATAGAAAATTTAGCTGCTAAAACAGACTCTGAAAAAAACCCGTTTTAACCTTTTCCACGCCGCAAAAAATAACCCTTGGATTTAAAGTGAGATCTTGTAACTTGTCTTTGGGCATTGAACTTTCCAAGCGCGGCTTCACCCCTCTTGTAGAAATTCGGCGTTTTACGGTCATAATTTGTTTCACATGTATTATTGGAAATGTTTGATTATAGAAAGTTTACAATTTACTAGTTGTTTAATACGTTTGTATCTTATTTTCTTTGCATGCTGTTTCCTGTTTGCAAAAAAAAAAAAAANAATTTACTAGTTGTTTAATACGTTTGTATCTTATTTTCTTTGCATGCTGTTTCCTGTTTGCAAAAAAAAAAAAAAGCAGGAACTTATTGATTGATAAAATATAAATGTTCCTGACTTTTCACATGCAGATATAACACNAAAAAAAAAAAAAGCAGGAACTTATTGATTGATAAAATATAAATGTTCCTGACTTTTCACATGCAGATATAACACACAATTACAATCACGCACAAAAATATGAATTCTTAAAGCGTACATTTCCTATAATCGTACATTGTCGTTAATTACTATGAATCCGAAATTATGACGCTGAAACGAAGAATTTCTGCAAAAGGGACGAAACCAAGCCTTAAACGGTATTATTTTTAAACAATACTACTAAATATTTTTTAAACACTCGTTTTCTACTGCACCTCCATAAAGCGGTTCATAAGCGACGCCAACTAAGCGAACCCCTTGAGAGGCTGTCGCACCCTTCATACAGAAATTATTCGTTTGTATCAGAACAGAAGTGTGTGGGTCACTACTGAAAATGTTTATTTATAGAAGCATTACATTTCATAGTTCTGCGCAAAATTTTCGTGCCCGATCGTCTATAGATGTTTTCCCTGGTTGTCATCAAAAGGTGAGAATGAATTCATATATAACAGTTTGTATTAATTTAACTGTTGCATAAATGTGCGTAAGCAGTTCATATATTATGTCCGTAATGATGAGTAAGTCGATAAGCTGAGCTCCTATTGTCGCATTTTTTTCTATAAATCCTCCCTAAATTTGAATCGGGAAGAAATAAATAAAAACAATATGGCGGGTGATGCGATGTTCTTAACAATTGTGACATCGTGCTGCTGTCAGGATAACCTCTTTCCGTGCCTTCGTGGGCGTTACACATAACGTGATAGGGGACAAGGAGGGGGGGGGGAGGTGCCTTCAGGCTGAAGGTTCACGACTACCTGGCGCTTGAACTGCGTTGCACGGTGTTTGAAATACACGGTTTTCCCACGAAACTATNCTGAAGGTTCACGACTACCTGGCGCTTGAACTGCGTTGCACGGTGTTTGAAATACACGGTTTTCCCACGAAACTATTAAGCGTGCGTCCAATGTGCTGATCTACGAAAAGAACACACACACACTTCAGACGAGGGCTGTTAAGAGTTTTCGAAACGTCAAGCACCTTAAAAACACCATTTCAGGGTACTNACACACACACTTCAGACGAGGGCTGTTAAGAGTTTTCGAAACGTCAAGCACCTTAAAAACACCATTTCAGGGTACTCCAAAACGTATTATTTTTTTAAGCGCTGTATCTCAAAATATGAGTCAGATCCGTNAAAAACACCATTTCAGGGTACTCCAAAACGTATTATTTTTTTAAGCGCTGTATCTCAAAATATGAGTCAGATCCGTGCAGAACTACTCAAGGGTCCTGCACTGAACCTTCCTACAGACTTCCCACCAGTAGGATAATAGGGCCACCGATCAANGCAGAACTACTCAAGGGTCCTGCACTGAACCTTCCTACAGACTTCCCACCAGTAGGATAATAGGGCCACCGATCAAAGGCACACGCAGCGCGACGAGAACACTGAGCGCCAGTTCAGAGAGGCGATAGCGCACTTGGTGCACGTGGCAGTGTCGCCCTTATCGCTCCCGCGCTTCTAAGTCTCGAACGCAGATAAAGCACTGTAGGTGGGCGGGGGCCTTAAAGTCGAGCACATGCGGTTCCAATCCTTGGCTCTCGCGTGCGTCATTAAACAAACATGCGAGCATGTGTTGATGTGTTGTGTGTGTGTGTGGNGTTCCAATCCTTGGCTCTCGCGTGCGTCATTAAACAAACATGCGAGCATGTGTTGATGTGTTGTGTGTGTGTGTGGTTGTCGGACGGGACAAGTCGCAGTGCTTGCTTATCTCTTGGCTGGCAGGTCCACCTTCCACNTGTGTGTGTGTGTGGTTGTCGGACGGGACAAGTCGCAGTGCTTGCTTATCTCTTGGCTGGCAGGTCCACCTTCCACGTAATCAGCTGTTCGTGACCCGCACCAGCGCCAAGATAGCTTTGTCGGACATCTTGTGTCAGGTGTGCGCCGAGAAGAATTTGGATCCCACCAAGTACGAGCTCAGACATCCAGGTGAGTGGTTTTCAGCCGTCAGCCAAGTGCACTTGTTCTCCACGCAGTCTGTACAGTACATTTCAGTGTTACTCACAACTTTACTGAAGCCCTGCTCAAGTTCTACTTGGGAGGATATTCCTCCGTCTCGTGCAGTCAAAACTTTACCAAGTCTAGCGAATTACGAGGGACAACGCACCACATTATTGCCCACTCAGTTACATGTTATTTTACATAAGAACTATTTTCTCGCTGTTTTTGTTCACATTATTATAATGTATAGGTAGAATATAAGTAAAAGTTCTGTTTAACCAGAAATAAGGTACTTTANGTTTTTGTTCACATTATTATAATGTATAGGTAGAATATAAGTAAAAGTTCTGTTTAACCAGAAATAAGGTACTTTAACGTTAACGCTAGTATAAAACGCTTGAGGTACACGGCATATTAATGAAACAACCAAACACGCTATACATTGGGTAATTTTTCTTAAGTTTTTTTCAAAACGTGCGAAGATACCACGGATAGACTATGGCTTACTATGGAAAATTGCGCAGGCTTGTACCGTATGAAAAAATAAAATAAATTATTTGTGAGTCATCGACACGCGTGCAGGAGTGGTATTTGTCACAGTTGTGAATTATTGTGTAAATGGATTTACTGTAGAATGCGGGACCTTCGGCTGTTGTACTAGTTGCCGCCCAGTAACAATTCCCTTTCTTCGCGTAGTGGTTTTATTCGACAGATCATAAGGTTGGCATTATTGTTGGACTGTTGAGACTTTTTCGTGTTATGGCAGAGTTATTTGCAAGTTGGTGTTAAAAAGTTGAAATGTCTTCCTGCGTTTTTAAACCCGTTGGCGTTGTAACAAAGAGCTTCAATTTGTGATAGAAATCCACAGCACAACACATGGTTGTGTGTGTGTGTGTGTGTGTGNTTGTAACAAAGAGCTTCAATTTGTGATAGAAATCCACAGCACAACACATGGTTGTGTGTGTGTGTGTGTGTGTGTTCCTTCTACTGTTCCACAGTCATTTAGCAACGTTTGTAACTAATTGACAGTCANGTGTGTGTGTGTGTGTGTGTTCCTTCTACTGTTCCACAGTCATTTAGCAACGTTTGTAACTAATTGACAGTCACTGGTAATAGCATTGTTGTTAGTCATTCAACTAGGTTAAAACGTGCAAGTCCAGGCAAGTTTCAGAAATTCTGCAGCACTTCCAAAGAAGTTCATTTGCGGGGAATTCCCCGTATACTGTATGTGTTGGCAATTTCAAGCTGGCGTGTAGTGGAAACTTGCTATCGTTATATATGGCTTTTGTTAATGATTCATGTAGCTAACGTTTAAGGACCCTGCCTAGCAAGCCGGCAGCCAAGGAGTTTAATTGGGGAATCAATGGTAAAGAAATTCCTTCTCAGTGTAAATTCCTTCTCAATGCATCAATTTTAAATGTAACAGTTCCGGACAAAAAACAAACTTTTAACGTAACTTTCTCTGAGAGTACAGTCACAAAAAACAACGGTTCAATTCCTTTTTTGTAAAATGTAATTTATAATTTTAAATTTTAGAAAAATTAAACGTAAAAATTAGCAAGGTTACTGAACTCTCCAATATTCCTTATNTAATTTATAATTTTAAATTTTAGAAAAATTAAACGTAAAAATTAGCAAGGTTACTGAACTCTCCAATATTCCTTATAAAATGTCACGTAGGATTTTTTTTAGTTTGAGCTCTTGTTTCAAGTATTGTTTGTGCTATTATGGGCACATTTCATTCGCCTCTCTGTTCANATTTTTTTTAGTTTGAGCTCTTGTTTCAAGTATTGTTTGTGCTATTATGGGCACATTTCATTCGCCTCTCTGTTCACACACACCCTAATGCGCCTGATACTGCGAACACATCAGCTATCATAATCAGGGTCGCTTTGTATCTTGCTCGGCATTTGCGTGCGTAGGTAGTCCCTTCAAGATCTGCGTCTTGATAAATTTCCTCCCGCATGCTAAAAGATATTTTTGCATCTTTGTCAGCAGACATAAAATTGCGGGTATATAGTATACGCTCACGCGCACATTATGATATATATATATATATATATATCGACCAGGTAACTAACAAGTTATGTGAGGATGATTATAGTATTGTCGGTTTCGGAGACTTTCCTGAAGCTCGCACAAGTCTATATCTTCTCTTACTAACAACCTACCCCACTTTCTCCCGCCCAATAAAATATTGTATATTTGTATCCTCGGCGACTGTCGCACAGATTTCACAGCACCCTCTTCGTTTTGCGTTGGTTTGCTGTGCCCTTCCATNTTCACAGCACCCTCTTCGTTTTGCGTTGGTTTGCTGTGCCCTTCCATCTAGATCATTCCTCTTTCTGGTTGTGTCTATGACGATGGCTAAAATTGCGGCCATGGCACCAGACAACCCTGCTCAGCCGCGATGCATGCTTCCATTACAATAATAAATNCGGCCATGGCACCAGACAACCCTGCTCAGCCGCGATGCATGCTTCCATTACAATAATAAATCCGAATTAAGACGTATAGTTCTTGCCCTAAGAGAAGACATCCTATGCTCCTAACGACTTTGCTACTATAGGCTGTTAACGGTAAAGTGAGTACTTTGAGTCCCTAGTTACTTTTTTTTTTTCTATCAGCCGTTTTTTATCTTTCCAACACTTTTTAGAATAAATATTGCCATGTAAGTAATAAACACAGTGTGTATATTTCACCGGACTCTAAAGTTAACGTCTAAGGCTACAATAAAATATATTTATTGACTGTTGATCCAAATGAAAGGGCTTACAAAAGTGCACACTTTACCGTGAATAGCCTATAGCATACATGCCGGAGGGAACACACAACTGTGAAAGAGCCCACGCTGGCGTGGCGGGATTTGAGGGCCCGCTAGATAAAAAAAAAATCCTGAGATATCTCCATTTGCTGGGGAGATTAACATACTGCTGAAAGGTGTTAACTAGCGTTAGGTATACGCCGTAGTTACTTAAGTGAAAATGATGCTATACTTGACCGTAGCCCTAAGTAGGTACTTGCAGTTCAAACATCCCTAGGTAACACTGGATGATTTTCTGCAGTTGGCGAAAAAAAAAANGCCCTAAGTAGGTACTTGCAGTTCAAACATCCCTAGGTAACACTGGATGATTTTCTGCAGTTGGCGAAAAAAAAAAGTTTAAACAGCGGGCATATAGAGAGCGATGAGAAATAAAACTTCATTTCGTGTACCCTTGAACTATCNAAAAAAAAAGTTTAAACAGCGGGCATATAGAGAGCGATGAGAAATAAAACTTCATTTCGTGTACCCTTGAACTATCGTACGTCGTGTACAGCAGTCGGAACTGCCAAGTATATGGGAGAGAGAGCACGTATAAACACTTAACCTTTCTGACCCCAAGCTGGGTCCCAGATGTGTAACGAAAGCATTACTCGCATGCAATCTTGTCTCTCACCCACACATCACACACACACATACACTGTGTGTCTCTATGTGTGTGATACACACACACAGAGTTGTCTCTAAATGCCAGGCTGATAAATTTTCTTATCCCTAACTAGAACCCGAAACGTATATATATATATATATATATATAGAAAACATTTTATTTAAAATACATTTTTATATTGCTTTCTTAAAAGTGACCTCTAACAAACATTACCCGTTTAAAAGTATGCTTCTTCCGAATTTATCAAAATACTTAAATTAGTCTTTTACTTAGTAGACAAAATAGATTTTNCGTTTAAAAGTATGCTTCTTCCGAATTTATCAAAATACTTAAATTAGTCTTTTACTTAGTAGACAAAATAGATTTTTTCCTATCATTATCAACTTTGATTGCTGAAATTTCCCATTGCCATCCTGGGGTGGGGGTTGTGTTCTCTATGGTACCGTGCTATCCTATGGGGCGGGGTTGTGTTCTCTTTAGTACCGTGCTATCCTAGGGGGCGGGGGTTGTGTTCTCTTTGGTACCGAGCTATCCTAGGGGGTTGTGTTATCTTTGGTACTGTGCGTTCCTAGAGAGGGGGGGGGCAGGAGTGGTTCTCTTTGGTCTATTTCATCCCTTGCGACTCTAGGCTGTTGCCACAGGTCTCTTGCGTATGGCAATGCGCGGAGTTGCGGGTAACGGCAGCGTCCTGCACGAGGTGTGTGTGTGTCTCCGGCAGGGAACTTGGACGAGGTGCTGGAGCTGGGGTGCTCTCTGGCCGACTACAAGCTGCAGGAGGTGGTGCTGGTGGCCAAGTCGTCGCGCCCGCTGAGCTCCAGCCTCTCCTCCACCGACATCATGGTGCTGCACCGCGAGGAGGAGAAGCGGCGCCAGCAAGCCAAGTCCGGCTCCTCGTCCTCCACCTCGAGCCGCTTCTTCGGCGTCTTCAAGAAGAACCGCTCGGTGAGTAGCCCGCCTCTTCGCCTCCCGCCGTCGTCGAGGGAGGCAGTCCTGTCGTCCGGTCTGGCCACCGAGACCTCTACCCGCGCCATTGTACTTTGCACCTAGCAAGATCTCCGCAGTTCCTTCCAGTTGTTCACACGATTCCAGCCTTCCAACCATCTACCTTCCCTCCCCTGTATCTCACTTTCGCAAGCTTATTTTTTTACAGGGCTTTGAGACACTCCANTTCCAACCATCTACCTTCCCTCCCCTGTATCTCACTTTCGCAAGCTTATTTTTTTACAGGGCTTTGAGACACTCCAGTATAGACAATGCCATTGTTTGCTGTAGTTGGCTTTAAGTGATATTTTTAATTTTTTTTTTACCATGAGAATGTTCCCCGAATCACTTCCCAAACTATTTATATTACCCTTTTGGGCAGTATAGTGAACAGTGTGTGTTTAATTCCACAGTCTTGATTCTTATGTTTATTTCGTATCAATAATAAATATTACGTCGTATNGTGAACAGTGTGTGTTTAATTCCACAGTCTTGATTCTTATGTTTATTTCGTATCAATAATAAATATTACGTCGTATACATTTTCAAATTTTCGCACATATTAATTTGCATTTGCAGAATTTAAAGACGCCCAGGATTTGAGTAGTTGTGATGAGGATGACTCAAATGTTGGTAAGAAATTTGCTTTCATTTGTTTTCTAGTATAACGGATGTCCACAAAATAATGATAATAAACACCAGAGTGGGATAGATGAGTACAAATGAAGCATATTCAATCAAGGAACCAATAGTCTAAAGTCCACAGTTAACCTGCTAATGGCAGTGGCAATGCGCAGAGGCGGATATGCAACCTTGTGTACGTGGCATTATAGCCAGCCTGTGTGCAGGTCTGCGTGCCTGATAACACCGCACGGTCGCAGTCTCGGAGGTGCTACGTATCTACAGTTCCTGCAGGACTNTGCAGGTCTGCGTGCCTGATAACACCGCACGGTCGCAGTCTCGGAGGTGCTACGTATCTACAGTTCCTGCAGGACTTTTTACCGGAATACTTTCAGGAAGTTCCTTTAGATGCTCGTGAGGCGATGTGGTTTCAGCATAACGGGGTCCCGANTTTTTACCGGAATACTTTCAGGAAGTTCCTTTAGATGCTCGTGAGGCGATGTGGTTTCAGCATAACGGGGTCCCGATTCAGTTCGCCATTGCGGTTCGTCGGCACCTCGAGACGCACTTCCCGAACCGGTGGATAGGTAGGGGGAGGTCCCATGGCATGGCCACCACGCTCACCTAACATCACACCACCTGACTTCTGGCTAGGGGGGCACATCAANGGGGAGGTCCCATGGCATGGCCACCACGCTCACCTAACATCACACCACCTGACTTCTGGCTAGGGGGGCACATCAAATCGATGGTGTATGCCACACCACTTTGGCACCAGGAATGAGCTCATTACGCCGGAAACCTCTGCACAAGTGCGTAGCCAACAGGCTCCAGAGCTGCACCACCTTTTGTGGCCGACGGTGACGGGCAGTTTTAACAGGCATCGAACAGACACTCTGTCCCCATGCCAAAGTCCAAATGTGTAAATTGTGTCATTTCATGGCACTGCCTGTAGCCTAGTTATTGTGATTGCCTACCCGCCCCTGCACATTGCCACTGCCGTTAGCGGGTTAACTATGGACATAATGAAATTGGTTCCTTGATGAAATATTCCCCATTTGTACTTATCTACCCCACTCTGGTGTTTATCAATAGTTCGTGAACATCCGTTATAGCGTTTTTTGTCTGATAGTCATTACATTTCTTACTACTTCTTCCATTAGGTAAAATAAAANGTGAACATCCGTTATAGCGTTTTTTGTCTGATAGTCATTACATTTCTTACTACTTCTTCCATTAGGTAAAATAAAATCACAAAATAATAAAAACCAAAATTATAAAACTTTACATACGAGGTGTGATCAAAAAGTACTGGGGAGGGGGGCCCTTTTCTCGGAGCAAATACCTACATGTAGAGCGAAGCTACATGGCGCAGGTTGACCTTGGACCTTAGCGCACACGTGGTTAAAGTTAAAACGTCCTGCCTCCGTTTGCTTTTAACGGGTATGTGTAGTTTGTGTGGTCGTTGCATTCGTTATGACAGAGAAAGTTGAGCAGAGAATCTGCATAACATTTTGCCGAAAGCTTGGTGATAACTGCGCAGACACTTTGGTAGAGATCCAGAAAGTGTGTTGGGGTGACTAAGTGAGCCGTACGCAAATTTACGAGTGGTTAAATATTTCCAAGATGGCCGATAGCNGAAAGTGTGTTGGGGTGACTAAGTGAGCCGTACGCAAATTTACGAGTGGTTAAATATTTCCAAGATGGCCGATAGCTCGGCAGCATTTTGGGAAGAATAGAATGCATCCAGTGAGTGGCAATTCCTCCATGACAATGATGCACCTGTCCANGCTCGGCAGCATTTTGGGAAGAATAGAATGCATCCAGTGAGTGGCAATTCCTCCATGACAATGATGCACCTGTCCATTCAGCGCTACTCGTGCAGCAGTTTGTGGCAGAGCAAAAAAATTCCCCACATCTTGCACCCTGCACATAAATAAAGTCCCACTTGAAAGGAAGATGAATTCAAGACTCGAGAAAATTCAACAGAACGTTCACTGTGCCTGAAAAGAAGTGGAAGCTATGCGGGTGGTGTGCATTGATCTTCAGGAGACTACTTTGAGGGTGGTTAAATGCCAGATCTGGAAGTTNTGGAAGCTATGCAGGTGGTGTGCATTGATCTTCAGGAGACTACTTTGAGGGTGGTTAAATGCCAGATCTGGAAGTTTTTTACTGATTCTTCATTAACTCCAGTCTAATAACTTAATTGTGTCCGCGGTGGTGAAGTGATCAGACTACTCTCCTCCCACATAAGGCGATTCCCGGTGGGGTCGATCCCGAATTTTCGCNCCGCGGTGGTGAAGTGATCAGACTACTCTCCTCCCACATAAGGCGATTCCCGGTGGGGTCGATCCCGAATTTTCGCACTTGGGAATCGTGCCGGACGATGCTGCTGGTCGGAGGGTTTTCTCGGGGATCTCTCGCCCTTGCACCCCGGTACTTCATTATCACACCTTGTATATATGTTAGATTTTTTGTAAAGGGGAAATGGGATGGTCTATACACCTAGTGAACCCCCACTTGAAAGGTGAACCATTGGCTGGGAACATTTTCCTGTAGACACAGTAAGCTGGCCTCCCACGCCTGTAGACCATACCCGCCCTGCATAGTTGGTAGCAGTGCCAGAGCTTGTGTAGTGTACGCTAACGTGTAACCCCTGTAGAGTGCGGGCGAGGGCAGCGTCAGTAGCGACAGCCTCGGGGACCGCAGCGTGTCCCCCGCCCGCTCCGACGAGTCCATCAGCCGCTCCGCCTCCCCTCCCGCCCCGGGACTTCCGCCCACCATGGAGCCGCCCCCGCCGCGGCCGCAGCGCAAGAGGCGGCCAGCCCCAGCGCCCCCAACGACAACCAACAACAAGCTGGCGCAGCAACAGGTACAGTTCATTCATGGTTACTTAGCAATTTCCTGAAGATCTGCTGATGTTATGCTTTCAGGCTATTTTTCCACCTCGTGTACACAAAGCTTAGCAAATTATACCAGAGGGCCACGCACTGCATTCGTACACACTCGGTACAATAATATTTCGCGTAGGAGCTATTTCTTGCTATTGATTACCAGCACACCTATTTTCTTCTGTCTATTCATAATAATTATAAATAAATGCAAACTGTTATGTTAACACAAGTATAAAACGATCGTGATACACAGCATACTTGGGAAGCAACCATACTTGAGGTGTTTTTTCAAAGGTTGTATGAAGAAGCCACGAACAGACTATAACGTGTTGTNCTTGGGAAGCAACCATACTTGAGGTGTTTTTTCAAAGGTTGTATGAAGAAGCCACGAACAGACTATAACGTGTTGTGTTCTACAGGAGACTCAGGTCCAGCAGTGCTGCTCCAACAAGGACGATGGGAAGCGGGAGAAGGGGACGCTCATGTCGCACTCGCGCAACAGCTCCGACAGCAGCGGCTACCACGAGGCTTCGGTCCTCAGCGAGAGCCCCGACAGCCACAGTGGCCCGCAGACCTACGACAGGCAAGTTGCGCCCCACTTCCATGCCCTAGGCTCAGAAAATACGCTGCATGTTCTGTTAAAGCCCTCTTGATCGTAAATATTTGAAGTGGTTCTATTTCAGTATCGCCATTCGTGTCTTTTGTACCTGGTTGTGTGTACAGGGGATGACCCCCCNAAGTGGTTCTATTTCAGTATCGCCATTCGTGTCTTTTGTACCTGGTTGTGTGTACAGGGGATGACCCCCCCCCCCCTCTAAAACCTTAACACCGACATGAACCTGCCCAGCAAGTGTTTTAAAATTAAAATTAATTGTAATNCCCCCCTCTAAAACCTTAACACCGACATGAACCTGCCCAGCAAGTGTTTTAAAATTAAAATTAATTGTAATATATTTATTTAAAATACTGATATTATTTTATTAATTTAGCATTGTTCCTAAAATTATGAGGAGTGTCCTTCCTCCCACACCAAGAGTCAAAAGTACTGTGGGAAAATGGCACCCACAANTGTTCCTAAAATTATGAGGAGTGTCCTTCCTCCCACACCAAGAGTCAAAAGTACTGTGGGAAAATGGCACCCACAAGTTGGGACGCTACATCTGCTCCCGCATTGGCAGCACTCAAAAGTGTTGGGGGATGGTACACCCTCGTCCTGAACACTTGGGTAAGGGTGACTGTGTGTTGCAGCAGCGCGGTGGACTCGCTGCCTCGCCGCAGCAAGCTGACCCCAGCTGGGAGCATAGCCGACCACTCGCACGCACTGTCGCAATCGCTGTCAAGCCTGGCATCGAGCGCCCACGACACACGACCTCCTTCCAAGCCATCTGTGCTCAGTGCCTCCACCACAGCGCTCTCCTCTGCAGGTACGCTGTCCACCAGGGGAAGTTCTCGCTGTATGGTAATGGACAAGGCGGACTACTGTGTCCATGAGGAAAACCTCAAAGTGTCGATGGAAAGGAAGGAGCACGGGCTGTCCTGAAAGGCTCTGCTTGAGGTTCCCTCTGTATTTAACTATGCAAGTGTGGGGGTCTGGTGAGACTGCCTGCCGTCCCTCGTTATTCGCAGGTCCACCCAGGCCAAATTGAGGTTGAACTCGTGCTGTTAGAGGTTGAAAATTCATGAAAATGGTAGATGGTTTCTCCCTTGTAAGGAGAGTATGCCCTTAAGGCATTTAGCTTTGCCCAGTGGGGCAGGTGGCCAAACTGAAAGTTATCTCAAAGAAAGATTGGTCTTTGAGTGGGGTACAGGAAGAGGTATATTTATTTTGTCCTCCATGGGACCATTGCGACAGCCTCTGCGTGGTAACACTAATGTTTCAGAATTGCAAAAATTTTATTGTTTTAAGTAATTGACTTTATTTTTTACCAGATGGACCAAGTTTCAACATACAATGGAAGAGTGTGGAAATTTGTCACATATTAATTGTTGCAGTCTGTAAAAGGACCTCTTGCAGGGTTCCCAAACCCAACTTTATAATTATTTTAATTAAAATGTTTATATAAATATAAATGAATGAATTATAATTCTCTCTGGCAGTGTGAAATAACATTAAAAAACATAATGGTAAATATAAAAATAACACGTGTCTCTAAACTAATTAAATAGTGTAATATTAAACTCCTGTGTGTTAGCACACTGATTTTGCTGCCAAATCAAAGAGATCAAATAGAGATCTCAATTTATGCCATAAAAGCCAAGAATCCCTTTCATTTTTCATTTAATTCCTGTGTTCTAATTGAAATATTACCTGCTAACACAGATGTATTTATGTAAGATCCACAGCAGTGTCATGAACACAGCCACACCCAGATTTTTTTCCCCCCCTCTTTTAGTTGTGGCTGTATCGTACAATATTTTTCAGGTCATGTGCCGAGGAAGAAGCGAGCNCCCCCCCTCTTTTAGTTGTGGCTGTATCGTACAATATTTTTCAGGTCATGTGCCGAGGAAGAAGCGAGCCGCGCCCCTCCCTCCAAAACCTCTGGCTGCACAGTCCGTGCCGGACGTTGTCGCAGAGGACAAGTTGAAGACTGCCTCCCTCGACAGACACCTGAGGGACAAGGACTCTGTAGTCCTCGACAAGTCTGCATCCCTCCCAACCAAGGCAAAGCTCTCCAAGCAGGAGGGCAGCGTCTCGTCCTTTGACAGTGTGTCCAAGGCCTCCTTGCGGTCTGCGTCCTCAGAAGAGGAAGAGCTTTTCGAACCAGAGGAGGATGACCCCCCGAGCCTGCAGACTCCCGTCCCGCCTCCTCGTGCCCTGTCTCCGTCTCCGCAGTTAGCGCCTGTCGTAGAGCCCTCTGCTGCTAGTCGCCCAGACCCCGTAGAGGCCAAGCCGGGTAAGTGTCGCAGTGCTTTGCTAGGCGATGCTCTCGCTTGCAGGCCCAACTCTGGTACACATGCTTGTATGTCTAGTGACAGAATAAGTTCAGAGCTTTTACATAATTATGTTACTCCAGGTGTTNCTCTGGTACACATGCTTGTATGTCTAGTGACAGAATAAGTTCAGAGCTTTTACATAATTATGTTACTCCAGGTGTTATAAGTCCTGAAAAATTCTCCACAACATGTAGTGATCCTAAGGCGGATGTCATTCCGAAAGAAGCCTTTATTTTGTGTNAAGTCCTGAAAAATTCTCCACAACATGTAGTGATCCTAAGGCGGATGTCATTCCGAAAGAAGCCTTTATTTTGTGTGAAAAGCCGGAAATGAATCTTTCCAACAAAAGTCAGGGGTTTGTTGCCCGTGAAGAGACTTCCGTTAAAAAAGGGTGGGTTGGTAATGTTTGGAAACAAAGTGATCCAGAAATTTTTGCTGCAGACTTCCCACGTGTATTTAAATCTAATCTTAGTTTAGAATGTAGGAAGGGTTTCAGTGGTGAATTAGAATCTCCACAACCTGCTAAATATGCTGATCCAGAGGAATTTCGCAGGGAATTGGAACATAAAGAGAGCTTCATAAGGCCAGGTAAGAAAGGAGGTTCTCATGAAACTAGTGCCACTGTGCAAACTTCTAAATGCCAGTCGCAGGACCGTGACTTGGCGAATGCTGATACTGGTATGGATGAGGGCACGNTAAATGCCAGTCGCAGGACCGTGACTTGGCGAATGCTGATACTGGTATGGATGAGGGCACGGAACATAATGGTGCACATGCTCATGCCACTAAAGTGAACATGTTGTCCCCACCTCCTCCTGAAGTTCAGCAGATCAACCGCAGGGAATCCANCATGCTCATGCCACTAAAGTGAACATGTTGTCCCCACCTCCCCCTGAAGTTCAGCAGATCAACCGCAGGGAATCCATAGATTCGTGGAACAATTTCCTGAAAGAGTTGGATAAAATCGTAGAGAGTAGGATCCAGTTTGTTTGAATGTTTTGAAGCTTTGTATTAAGGTGTAATANAAAGAGTTGGATAAAATCGTAGAGAGTAGGATCCAGTTTGTTTGAATGTTTTGAAGCTTTGTATTAAGGTGTAATAAATGTGGCAAATGTGAAACCATAGTAGTTGAAATATTAATTGTAGTTGGAAAAATAATCATGAAAGGCAAAACTGTTTTTAAATAGTAGTATGCGACATTAGTTTACTGTATATGTTCTAATATTCGTTTTCTTTTAGTGATCTAACTAGTTTTGCTGCTTTGTGAAAGTGTTAGTGTCTGTACTTGGGTATGATGAGGCATTTATGTTCCCCAAACTATTGCAGATAATTCAGTTGGGGGCTAAAATTTCGTAAGATGCTAGCATACTAGCAAAGTATGTATTGGGTGTGCTATGGTACTTTGGCCAGAGTAGNGGGCTAAAATTTCGTAAGATGCTAGCATACTAGCAAAGTATGTATTGGGTGTGCTATGGTACTTTGGCCAGAGTAGTTTGCTAGAGATGTGGTGTAAATTTTCTTGCCTTCTGTTTGTACATACTGCTGTGTTGCAATCATTTAACAGCTTTTCCGAAATATAATTTTCAGGGCNTTTTCTTGCCTTCTGTTTGTACATACTGCTGTGTTGCAATCATTTAACAGCTTTTCCGAAATATAATTTTCAGGGCGATATCTTTGGTTGTGGTACCTGGACATTCGGTATCAACACTATTTGTCATAACCATAGAAATTTAAATGCCTGATAGTCTGTAGTGATTCGCAATACAGTAGTATGCTGTTGGTNACTATTTGTCATAACCATAGAAATTTAAATGCCTGATAGTCTGTAGTGATTCGCAATACAGTAGTATGCTGTTGGTAGTTGTGATTAACATGTACTAACTTGTCTGTAGTTAGCGAAACTAACATAATTTTTTTTTTCTCTTCCCTTGCATGTTGCTTTGGTTTAGACCCTGTAGTTGCAATCCCAACCCCGAAACCTCGGGCCATGTCCACAGCCCCGGAGAGAAACAACCTAAATACACCTGCACCCGTCCCACGACCCAGAAAAATGTCGCTGGAGACACGACCAGATAAGACTGCAGAGGGTGCCTGTGAAGAAGTGGCTTGTGGTTTAGACAGGGTTGTTCCAAACAAAGCAGAACATTTACATGTTGCTGCTGAGAAACTGGAAGACAATGGTCCAGATGATGTGTGCTCGGACGTTTTGGCGAAAGACCGTTCAGCATCCGTTACAAGCGACGCTGCGCCTGTGGAGAATTTAGTGCATCGGAACAGTAACCGTGAAGAAGCGAGGGAGCCTGCGGTCATGTCGAAAATGAAGTCGGACACGGAAGTGGTCCGGCAGCTTTTGCGCAGCAGCCTCAACAGGGGCAGCAGGCGGGAAAGGATGCACGAGCAGGTCTCGAAGGGGAGCGTCACTAGCCTACGTAGCATGGACGACGTCCCGCACTTCTTGAGCGACGCAGCTAACATTGGCCGCTGGGGGAGTGTGGAGGCGCTGGACGTCATGGATGAAGCTGAGGAAGCCAGTCGGCAGTCGGCTTGGGTGTTGGGCGCAGATGACTCAGGTGCATGCTCTTATNCATGGATGAAGCTGAGGAAGCCAGTCGGCAGTCGGCTTGGGTGTTGGGCGCAGATGACTCAGGTGCATGCTCTTATATAGTTGTTGTCTCTCCTCAGGCTGAAAGATGCCCCTTCCCTACTGTAGTGAAAACAGTTACTGCACAGAATTTTTTTTAGGAATGCTTTGTTCAGATACGATTCCTCTGGTNAAAACAGTTACTGCACAGAATTTTTTTTAGGAATGCTTTGTTCAGATACGATTCCTCTGGTTTTTTCCTTGGAAATATGAATGCAACCTCAATTATTAGCCCACGACCAACGAACACCACATCGACAAGCTACTCTTGGTGGACCATCACCATATTGCGATGCCCAAAACATTGATGATACGTTTGCTATGTCACAGTTCAGGTGTATATTTATTGCACCCATTTATAAATAAACTTTCTTAAGTTGAACACGTAAGGANACAGTTCAGGTGTATATTTATTGCACCCATTTATAAATAAACTTTCTTAAGTTGAACACGTAAGGAGGGTGGCCACAATTCCCATCTGTATAAGCATCTCATCAGTTTTAATATTCTACCCCATTTTCCTTTAAGGAATACGTAATAAAAGGACTAGAAATTTGTCAAAATAAATCTGTTATTACCTAATCCACATAAAAATTAAATGNAAGGAATACGTAATAAAAGGACTAGAAATTTGTCAAAATAAATCTGTTATTACCTAATCCACATAAAAATTAAATGTGATGTTACATCTTAATTATGTTTAAGTATTTGTGGTTCCTGAAAAAAAAAAATATATATTTTACAAATTAATTACAGCATCTACATTTTAAATGTTTAGACGTGTTTCATGATGTACTGTACATACTTTAATAAAATAATTACTGGTACCAAATGCCAAATTTTGAAACTTGTTAATTTATTATTTTCATCTCCATTTTTATAAACGTAATAGATATTGCCATGGGAATAAATTTGTCCAAAATTTTGTAGAAGTGCATTTTCCCAATTTCTCATGACTGTTCCATTTTGTATGAAATGAATTGTGGCCATTCTACTTCTCAGCTGAACATAAACATGTTCTTAAGTTAATGGCTGCATAGAAAGTAATATTAAACAAAGTAGTATTTCAATATTTTGGTGGTTGCAACATGATATGCAAGGCCACCCTTTTTTAACCATTTAATTTTCAAACGGTAAGTTGCATTAGTCATCCGCGCTCCTCAACACCATCTTCCTTTCGACAATGGCATATCCAACTTTGCATTTGTTAAGTTTGCAGTTTAGTTAAAGAATCTTTAATGTGAAGTACTTACAATTTTATTGTAATCACGTTGCTTAACACTGACNAGTTTGCAGTTTAGTTAAAGAATCTTTAATGTGAAGTACTTACAATTTTATTGTAATCACGTTGCTTAACACTGACTTACAATATTATTGTAATCACGTTGCTTAACACTGAAAGTTTTTAGGTGTATATTTTTGGTATTGTTTTAATCTTATCCATTCCNTTATTGTAATCACGTTGCTTAACACTGAAAGTTTTTAGGTGTATATTTTTGGTATTGTTTTAATCTTATCCATTCCAACCAATACTGTGTTGACACGTTGTGTTTTTAAGTAACCTTTGAGGTACAGTATTAAGCAATACTGTAAAATGATTTGATGCTGNCTGTGTTGACACGTTGTGTTTTTAAGTAACCTTTGAGGTACAGTATTAAGCAATACTGTAAAATGATTTGATGCTGTAAACATTTTTAACACAATTAAGTCGATGCTTGGGACGATCTTAATCTTAAATGCAGTATTAATCTCAGACTTGCATNAAACATTTTTAACACAATTAAGTCGATGCTTGGGACGATCTTAATCTTAAATGCAGTATTAATCTCAGACTTGCATAATGAACACAGAGTATTCTTCAATCAACGTCTACTAATNAATCTTAAATGCAGTATTAATCTCAGACTTGCACAATGAACACAGAGTATTCTTCAATCAACGTCTACTAATTGTTTCTTGGGAACTACAGAATAGTTGGTTTGGAATGCCGTTTGACTTTATCCCATGAATATAATTTTTTGAAAAACTTCTGTATAAATAACGCGTGTGTGTAAATTGTGGTTTGTATGAACTCGTATCGTAAATATTTGTAGTACATTTAGTTACAAAGTTTTCATGCTACAGTGACGAAACCATGTGATGNATGAACTCGTATCGTAAATATTTGTAGTACATTTAGTTACAAAGTTTTCATGCTACAGTGACGAAACCATGTGATGGTGGCCAATATGTCGTCCACTGCTGTTTTCAGGCGAGTCAGGATAGTAAAATTCAACTATCTTAGTCTGTCTTTCTACCATTCCTCTTCTCTGTTGCACTCCTCACNAGGCGAGTCAGGATAGTAAAATTCAACTATCTTAGTCTGTCTTTCTACCATTCCTCTTCTCTGTTGCACTCCTCACATCTGCTCTTCCTGGGGCTTTTTTTTTTTCATACTGCATTTCAGTAATTATTCAGGGCAGCCATTACCGTCCTAGGACATGGCCAAACTGTATTATTTCCGTTCTCTGTCATCGTACTTAGCTCCTGCACTCTGCTCCTATGTGTNTCCTAGGACATGGCCAAACTGTATTATTTCCGTTCTCTGTCATCGTACTTAGCTCCTGCACTCTGCTCCTATGTGTCAATTGCCACATATGGTACGTAGCGGAAATGTGGACAGTGGATAAGAGAGATACAGGAACAGCGACGGGCATGAGGTTTGCAAGGAGCATGCTGGGTACAGGATTAGAGATGTTTTACAAGCATGAACAAGAGTAAAGGATTTGCGAGACCTTCGAAAAGGCCAGAATTGAAGTAGTATGGACATTATAGAGAATGAGAGGACATAGGCNTAAAGGATTTGCGAGACCTTCGAAAAGGCCAGAATTGAAGTAGTATGGACATTATAGAGAATGAGAGGACATAGGCTGCTCAATAATCAATAATATGTATGAAAAGAAAGCCCCAGGGAAGACCAAGAGGGTGGTGGGAGGAGCAGATGTCATGGGTACAGGAGAGAGAGAGAGATGGNAAAGAAAGCCCCAGGGAAGACCAAGAGGGTGGTGGGAGGAGCAGATGTCATGGGTACAGGAGAGAGAGAGAGATGGAAACATTTTGCTATGCTGACCTGGCCGAAGGCCGGAAACAGCAGTGGATGATGATCATGATGATAATTTCTGCTCTTGCGTATACCACATCGGTTCTGGAAACTTGTCACCTAATTACTGCCAACATACTCCAAATAAACGTAACCTCCATGTCACTTTTCTGCACCGCATCTTGCTTCTGTGTTGTCCATGTATCTGCTCCATGTGCGACTATAGGGACAAAGTATTGCTTTTGCAACNCACCGCATCTTGCTTCTGTGTTGTCCATGTATCTGCTCCATGTGCGACTATAGGGACAAAGTATTGCTTTTGCAACACCGGTTTGCAGTTTAGTGGCATTCTCTCGTACTCTTGTGCTCTCATAATAATTCCCTCCTTAAACCCCTCCCTTTCCTTTCAATATATTAGGCAGTTTTAATCTGTTTAAATCACTTGATATAGAGTATATGGGGTTAGTTGGTAAAAAATTAATTTCTCAATTNTAGGCAGTTTTAATCTGTTTAAATCACTTGATATAGAGTATATGGGGTTAGTTGGTAAAAAATTAATTTCTCAATTTTTTACATTTCAGTAATGTCGTGTTAGTGGTATTTCATAGAAAAATTTAGTAGGCAAGTTGTTTATTTTGTGTTATATTTTAATTCTGTAATTTTTTTTTATTTTTCCTCCCCACAGAGTTTATAAATTGTAACAGTCACAAAACACAGAGAGCTAGTAATACTCCAAACAAGAAAAAAGAATATTTCTTGTAACATTGCTTATGCTTCTCTTAAATTTTGCATATGAAGAGCATGCATGGTACACACAAGATTTTGGCAATACACAAAATAGTTCATTTATGTCTTGTCTAAAAAAAAAANTGAAGAGCATGCATGGTACACACAAGATTTTGGCAATACACAAAATAGTTCATTTATGTCTTGTCTAAAAAAAAAATAAAGTGTGATAGTAAAAAAAAATTTTTATACGTTATACAATTTTATGCTTATGAATATAACTATACAAAAATATAATTAAATAAAGTTAAAACTAAAGGCAAAATGCACTACACACTTTGCAATATTAGGTACCAGNCTATACAAAAATATAATTAAATAAAGTTAAAACTAAAGGCAAAATGCACTACACACTTTGCAATATTAGGTACCAGGTTTAAATAAGGGTGTGGGATGCATCATGTGAAAATGTTGCAGGACAGCTGTGAGTTTTTTTTCCAAGTCTCTGGCTCAGCTAGGTCACTGGCACTGGCACTTTAAATAGTTCACTGGCACTTTAAAAAGTACACTGGCACTGGCACTTTAAATAGTTCACTGGCACTTTAAATAGTTCACTGGCACTTTAAATAGTTCACTGGCACTGGCACTTTAAATCAAAAGAACTCTCCAGTTTCATCACTTTACTGCTCTCTATTTCATGCTTTTCGTCTTGAGAAACTAAACATTTTTTGGTGGATGGATTTATGTTAATGTTAAATTCAATATTTTCCTTGGAGTTCACAGATTGTTCTCATGAGACGTAAAATTTAATTTTTACATATTATTTGCTTGCACAAATAGAATTTACATTTAGATGTAATCATTTACACTACACTTATCTTTGTATTCATGTCCATTTTCCTGTTTCAGTAGGTCTGTAGATTTTCCGAACAAAGCCAACCANCACTACACTTATCTTTGTATTCATGTCCATTTTCCTGTTTCAGTAGGTCTGTAGATTTTCCGAACAAAGCCAACCATGCGTTTGTTTTCCTAGATGTGTTCTTTTTTTTNCCTGTTTCAGTAGGTCTGTAGATTTTCCGAACAAAGCCAACCATGCGTTTGTTTTCCTAGATGTGTTCTTTTTTTTTATAACTTTTCTTTGCTTGGCAATTTCTGATCATTGACGGAATTAATAATCACATTTAATTAAATATATTTAAACATGTTCAAACACAAAAATACTGTTTCTTGAATCAAAATGTTTTTATCTGGTCACGTGTTTAAATATATTTTTCTAATAATGAAAAGTTTATGATTATAGTATACTAGATTAATTTAAAATTTAGTGCAGTAATTTAATTCAGTTTTTTAACAACAATCCACTTTTTTTAAAATTCAAAGTTACTCAACAGTGNAAATTTAGTGCAGTAATTTAATTCAGTTTTTTAACAACAATCCACTTTTTTTAAAATTCAAAGTTACTCAACAGTGCCTAGATGAAATATACAATAATTTGTTTTACTGATTTAATAAATGTGAAACCATTTGTGTATGACATGAGTTATAAGAGTTCAATTTTTGTTTAATAAAGAATATATTGTTCCTTTCACCTTTTTCCACAATGTNGTATGACATGAGTTATAAGAGTTCAATTTTTGTTTAATAAAGAATATATTGTTCCTTTCACCTTTTTCCACAATGTGATTACAGGCTCAGCAATTTGTATTTGACTAAACAAAGATCACAGAAATATTTGCAAGAGTGATCTTGACATTAGCTTGGCGCTGCCGCTACGTTGAGAGATTTGGCAACTACGTGGCATTNAAATATTTGCAAGAGTGATCTTGACATTAGCTTGGCGCTGCCGCTACGTTGAGAGATTTGGCAACTACGTGGCATTCCGCAGCCAAGCAATAGTATCGGACTTATTTCAACATGACAGCAAACCCTTTCTCTGTATTCATCATAATCTCCATCATTCTATTACTATAGTCGGTTTGCAANATTTCAACATGACAGCAAACCCTTTCTCTGTATTCATCATAATCTCCATCATTCTATTACTATAGTCGGTTTGCAAAGTCATCCAATTGGTATTCAAGATTGTCATTAAAACCAAGTTATCATTATTTTGAGGTTGCCAGTTGGCCAGTATTTTAAATATTCATGAAGTCGCCATTATAAAACTTAAAGCAATAAGTTTCATAAATTCAGTGGAAGTACGTTGGCCAAAAATGTTGAGTGCATTACTCAAATTATGGTTAACGAATTCCCTGCATAAATGAAAAAAATAAAAATTAGAGCTCTGTTACCCACAAGGTAATGGATGTNTAACGAATTCCCTGCATAAATGAAAAAAATAAAAATTAGAGCTCTGTTACCCACAAGGTAATGGATGTTAAGAAAATTAGAGATATTTTTTGTGTTTTTTCTCCAATTGTGTCGGTTTATTGTTCATTTGGTTTAAATATTTCGTAAACATAAGGCATAAAAAAAGACTCGCAAGTTTTCACACAAGAAAAATGATTTTATTAAGTTTTTTTATTCTGACAAATAAAACTAAAAAAGAAATCTCAAGTAAGGATAAAGACGATTAACTCATTAAGTCATTTAAAGGTTGTGTTAAATCTCAGTTTATCTGTATGTTGTAGTAATATATCTGCAAATACTTCAACAATGCACCAATTTTCTCTTAAATCTCCCAAATTTTCTTACATTGGAACAAGTGATTCCATACAAAAAGTTTATATTTTCATGACCTGATATCAAAAAACCTTGGGCTTAGTTATATGTTGTGCCATGATTACATAAAATTTTGATTGCAATACTATCTGCATACATAAAATAATAGAGCCAATACAAAATCTATGCGTTCTGTTTCCTGTACCTGAAAAGAGAACATATCTAAACATAGCGTTTCGTGTGCCAAAAATTTTTTTAAATTGATATTTTATTAGTATATGCAGGTTAGAGCTCCGTCTCCTTACAGGACAACACAAAGTAGGCAATTAGGAGGGNATTGATATTTTATTAGTATATGCAGGTTAGAGCTCCGTCTCCTTACAGGACAACACAAAGTAGGCAATTAGGAGGGTGTATATACAGTAACCGCACCAGCATTCGCTTGGAATGGGTGAGGAAAAAACTACAGTCGATGCAGCTGGCCGGGACCAACCCCTACTAGAAAAAAAGTGCCCTAAAACTGTTGCACAGGAAAGAAAAAGTGCTGATTACTTAATTTTATATTTAATTTTTTTAAGAAAGTCATACCAAACAGAAAATTTTTTTTTTTTTTTTTTTTCTAGTAAGCGGGAAGTTTATATTTATTGACGGAGTGATATCTTGAAAGTCCCTTAGGCTGTTTGGAGGCACTGTAAGAAAATTGTATTCATGCAACCATTCCTAGCATTAAATTTTTTGAAGCAAAATAATGACTTCAAAAGCTCCAGGTAGACCAGTCACTTGTTAGAAATTGATCAAATTTAAGTTAAGTAGTTATATGAATACATATTTACACCATAAGAAAGGCAAGGGTGATGACTGAACAGAATGTGCNAATTTAAGTTAAGTAGTTATATGAATACATATTTACACCATAAGAAAGGCAAGGGTGATGACTGAACAGAATGTGCAGTGCTGACAACCCACTGCAAGTTAGATATTTTTATGCCAGCAGCACTGGAGCAAAGTAAGATCCAGTTGATGGCTATGTGTAGTTTTATAGTTTAATGTGCAACGGAAGTTGCGGACGCACAGTGTAATGAAATTCGACGGTTAACGTGGTAGGGGTATGACCCAACGCGCATGTGCATGTTGTCTAGCTATNCGCACAGTGTAATGAAATTCGACGGTTAACGTGGTAGGGGTATGACCCAACGCGCATGTGCATGTTGTCTAGCTATATTCAAATGCAAGGTACACAAGTATTTGAGGTTATGCGCGAAAATTTTATTGTAGTCACGCCAAAGAAGTATAACTTCTAACGCGTGTACAAGAGTACATGTACCCACACTTTTTTTATTAATGAGGCTTTCAGTATAAGACATTTGTCGATAAACAATGAAACAGGCATGTTTTTAAAATTCTGCCTTGCTACTGGGCAAAAATTCTCACATGCATATCGGAAAATGTTTTTATAAGAATAATCCCCAAACAAGATTTCCATGGTAATGCCCATTTTACATTGGTGTTTCGCAAATTTGACATTTTTCACTTGGATACCACCATAAGAATTGATATTTAAAATAAGGATTTTCAAACGAGTCGGATTACTCGTGCTTTGACGTGTAACTATGGTGTAATGTAAGAATTAATTTCAGGAAGAATAAATGTATCTGCCTATAGTAGTTAGGTAGAAAACTTACTAGATTATGTTAATTATGTTCCGAAGATATCCCAATTTTAAATTGTGTATCATTAGTGATGAGCTTACACATAGGCAGTCAGCAAGGCTTTTCATGTTAACATTTTAAATTCCAGGATGGCTTTCCAAAAATTTTTATTTTAAAACTATTTTTATTTTNCAAGGCTTTTCATGTTAACATTTTAAATTCCAGGATGGCTTTCCAAAATTTTTTATTTTAAAACTATTTTTATTTTTGAAAGAGAAGCAAAATCCATGACAACGAATGTATATTCAAAACCAGCATTTGCATATTTTAATATTTATTTTAATATCAACACTTGCTGATTATGCAAAATAATTTTGAAAGAAACCTTAACTCTCGTGGATACAGCCTTACAGACTTGCTCATACAAAACTAAAGCGTTTTTGAAAAAAAATTATGCAATGTAATTTTTTNCGTGGATACAGCCTTACAGACTTGCTCATACAAAACTAAAGCGTTTTTGAAAAAAAATTATGCAATGTAATTTTTTTAGTTTCAAATATCTAAAATCTGTCTTTGTAGAAATACCTGATTTATGTTCGTGTAGCCATCAGCGGAAACATTGTAGTTACCAGTAGTGAAGTCTTTCATCATGAAATAGTATGTGATGTAGGTATTTGTCTTNCATCAGCGGAAACATTGTAGTTACCAGTAGTGAAGTCTTTCATCATGAAATAGTATGTGATGTAGGTATTTGTCTTAACTGCAAGTCTTGGTACAGCTGATATTGATGAGTTTGAAGTTTAAAAAATNAGTATGTGATGTAGGTATTTGTCTTAACTGCAAGTCTTGGTACAGCTGATATTGATGAGTTTGAAGTTTAAAAAATCTACACTTTTGCACAACCTTCCTGTTGAAGTTGTAACAATATGCAGACGAAATGAAAAACAAAGTTGGAAGATAGCTAGGAGAGCAAGCACTACGCAAGGAAGTGAAGTAAAACTAACCCAGTTTTCCCTTTGTTTGTGTACATACAGTCCCCAGTTTCTTGTTTTACATCTCGGCCATTACTTTCTGTGTTTACACGAGTTAAGTCGNGTTTGTGTACATACAGTCCCCAGTTTCTTGTTTTACATCTCGGCCATTACTTTCTGTGTTTACACGAGTTAAGTCGTATGAAATGAGTAGGTGTAAAATTATTAACCACATGTGTAATNGCCATTACTTTCTGTGTTTACACGAGTTAAGTCGTATGAAATGAGTAGGTGTAAAATTATTAACCACATGTGTAATCTAATCCACAAAAATAACAAATATAAGCAGGGGATAGTGGTGCTATCTTGAAGAATTCTAGAGCTACATTGTGCAGTCGAAAGTTTTTTTTTCTAGCATAAAATTTTCAGCAGTACAAATGATTTGGGGAATTAATTAAGTAGTTTATGTGTAATCTTACTTAACTTAGTTTACAGAAACCTAAATGTTGTCATAGTTATTAAACGCTTGAGATAAATAAAAATACAAACCCCCCCCCCCTTCCAGCTTCCATGAATCTTCCTTGCAAAATTGGAATTTGTTGGTAATGGTTCTCTCGTTCACAAGACTGAGATGTATACACACACACACCATTTCTATTTAGACTAGAATTTTTTCTTGCTATATAAATCAAGGTTGAGTGTATTTAATTTAGTATTTCATTTAACTTCTGCTTTTGGCATATTTTCAATCGAGCATAAACTACACACTCGTTGGAAATAAAAGCATGATTCTGTGCTCAAAAAAGTGGTGGAAAAATTTTAAGCAAATTTTTATTTGTATTCCACCACTACCCCTCATATAAAGTAGCATTTATTTTGTTCACCCTTACATGTTGCACAGGTTTCCAAAATCATTCCTGGAAAATGCTGGAATGACTCCTTATTGCAGGCTATGCCTGCTTTCCCCTTTATGGATCCCTAAGCTGCCGGTTACATCTCCGATGTTCCTAGAGCCAAGGCATTATGACACATCTTCCCTGCATGTTTTTTTTTATTTAAACACAATTTTAACATTAAATTTTTAGTAATTTTTTATATTGTATTAAATTTAATGTGTGTAGTTAAAAAACAATTGCATGCTCTGCTATTGCAGAAGTAAAAATATTGACCTCAAATACTTAAATGCCGAAAATAAGACAATTCTCAATTTTTTGAATGTAAACAGTAAAGTAAGATACTATTAATTTGGGAGATTCATATAATATGCATACACATGCTTTCGTGCAAGTTTTCATGTTCAACTGTGCAAAATATTCTCGCAAATGTTGGTTACATGGCAATAGGTAGAATTTGTCACTTTTGTGGGGTTTTTTTTTTTTTTTTTNAATATTCTCGCAAATGTTGGTTACATGGCAATAGGTAGAATTTGTCACTTTTGTGGGGTTTTTTTTTTTTTTTTTAAACTAAAACAGCTGAGTTACAGCAGGATTATGTACTGTTGCCAGATGCAAGAGGGGCATATCAGTGTTCGTGAAGGATAAAGGTCTATAAAAAAATATATATATATGTTTTTAATTAACATTATTTACAACATTTAACTATAACTCCACTATTCCTCTCGTTATTCTCAGTGAGCACAATATTTAATGTCTACCTCAATTCTAATTAAAGTCCTTCACAATGTGTGCATATCGTTTAGTCACTTAATAATTCACACCCCTTATTTACACATGTTCAGTCTGTCTATTGTCATCATTACAAATGTCTTACACTCACATTCAGTTCAGTAGTCCCGCCCGCCACTCTCACTTTCCACTGCGCCGATGCTCGCAGTCCGCAGGCTTCGCTCCGGATGTTCACTCTCCCTGCCTCTTGATGCTCTGCAGAAGCCTCGCCTTGTCTTCTTNAGTCCGCAGGCTTCGCTCCGGATGTTCACTCTCCCTGCCTCTTGATGCTCTGCAGAAGCCTCGCCTTGTCTTCTTAGTATACATGTCGCTTAAGATCGCGCAATCCTCCAAACCTTTGAACTCTCCGACTTCTGGTTCTGAGGCCCATCGCAGCTTAAATAGTCTATATGGCCCAATCTGGAAGGTTCCCACACCCGGAGTATCTGAGTGAGGCAAGGGCAATGAACCAGAACATTCTTTCAGATAATCACAGAAATTCATTTCTCTGAAGGACAGGAGCATACGAGTTGCGATAGGCGTATCGTGGCGGCACACTGCAGATCGCTTTTGAAAATCTCTGTGAACTTCTCAAGTTACTACCCTGTCCTTCTCTCCAGTGGGACAGATCAAGGGATGCGATGCAAAACGAACATGTAACATTATTAAAATTGGGTAACCGTTCTTGTTTTTTTTTCCTTGATCCCTATGTTGAAAACTGAGCATGAGCATTACCTCTAAATTTAACTATAGGCATCACAATCAGTGTTTCATCAGTGCATTATAAATATTCAAGGTCTTATCTCCTCTATGCGATCAGCCTTTATGGCTTGTGGCCTTCCNTGTTTCATCAGTGCATTATAAATATTCAAGGTCTTATCTCCTCTATGCGATCAGCCTTTATGGCTTGTGGCCTTCCAAGTTTGTCTTCATCTAACCACCTTTTCTTCTGTTGTCCGGTATCCCTTTTTCCTGTTGGTTTATAGTAAATTATTTGCTTGGGATATCTTGTATCATTCATCCTTTCTACATGATCTATCCAGTTATTTCTATTTTGTTTTATCTTTCCATTTAAATCATTGTTTAACTGTTTTCTTTTATCTTCATTTCCGAGTCTCTCTTCGTGTAACTCCTATGATCTCGGAAATCTCATCGTCGATGCTTGTAACCTACTTTTTGTCNATTTCCGAGTCTCTCTTCGTGTAACTCCTATGATCTCGGAAATCTCATCGTCGATGCTTGTAACCTACTTTTTGTCAGAGTTTTACTGCCGTATAATGCTCCGGGAACTGCCATGGTCCTATAGAATTTTGTCATTGTGTCCTTCCTTACTTTTTTTTAGCGTTCTCCTAATCGTCCCGCAAATTTTTGAGAGATTTTCAATTTTATTTTTATATCTACTTTTTTATTTGATAATATGCATCCTAGAAATTTAAATNGAGAGATTTTCAATTTTATTTTTATATCTACTTTTTTATTTGATAATATGCATCCTAGAAATTTAAATTTATCCACCAGTTCAATTATTTTATCTGAAACGATTTTACTTCCTGGATTTAGTTTTATGTATAGATATGTCAAAATNTATCCACCAGTTCAATTATTTTATCTGAAACGATTTTACTTCCTGGATTTAGTTTTATGTATAGATATGTCAAAATTATAGTTGTGTACTATTTTAAGAAGTTCAAATACTGCCCTCTGCAGGGTGTTTTCATCATCTGATACAATGCCTTCATTGTCTGCATATATTAGTGTTATTGCAAAATTCTTCTTGTAAAGGTCAGTTTGTATATTCATTACATCTAGCCGCTGTTTCCACTCCGATTGCATTATCCAGATATAAATTAAACAGAGAAGGTGTTGTACATCATCCTTTCCTTAGAACATCCTTGCCTTAACCCCATATTAATACCAGGTTTTATCCCTTTATAAACTAGGGACTGCCGTCAGTATAGTGGCTAGACTGCTTTTCTCCAACCAAGGTGAACCAGGTTTGTTCCAGCAGCATCACCCCATGGGTTTTCGCACATGGGAACCAAGCTTAACAAAGCCATTTATTTGTGGGTTATCTCTGGGATCCCCGATTCCCCTACCCTTGATTCACAGCGCTAGAACTAGTCAATGGACATATACTTCCACACATTTAAAATGAGTAACAATTCCTAGTGCATCATGGCACAGCAGTGGCCACCGACACTGCCAACATGAGGTCCTAATACTAAATAGTGCAACACAAACATGTTTAGCATGGTGTACGTTCTAACGTTTATACACTGGTGAAGTATGAATTAAAAGTTCTGCTCAGAACTACTGCCACATAGCCACAGCTTCCCAGGCCAATCTTGTGGTGTCATTTCAGCAACTTTAAATACTCTCATCTGTCTGCCTTCGTTTATAGCCCCACGCCAATCTACATCTCTCCCCCCCCCCCTTGTCCATCCAACCTCTCACTGCCCTCCCTTAACCAACCAACCTCTCACTCCCCTCCTTTAACCAACCAACCTCTCACTCCCCCTCCCTTGAACAGCCAACCTACCTCTCATCCCCCATCTTTAGCCTTTGTAGAAAATAAAAAACAGTTAAGCAAGATTTTCTTAAAACTTATGGCAAGTCTCTCTCTGTTATTTCTATGCCATGAAATCAAAATGTCACATTTTTACTATTGTTCCAATTTTTACTATTTTAAGAAACAAAAATGTTTTTGGCATAACTTGAATAGTTTAATTGTCCCCATAATCGAGTATGTATTGCAGTTAATTGAACTTTTGTTGTTTATGGAAATAAATTGTTGAGTACAAACTAACCAGTGTAGTTAAATAATTATTTTTTTTTTNTTGAACTTTTGTTGTTTATGGAAATAAATTGTTGAGTACAAACTAACCAGTGTAGTTAAATAATTATTTTTTTTTTTAATCCTTTGTAATTTCAGTATAAAGGATTAATTACTGGACTGCTTAAATGAGAAGCAATTGCACAAACATTTTTGTATTTTTGTGCTTTTTTTTTATTTTTTTTTTTTATGGATTTTTCAGATATTTTATGCACAGACGTTCACAGAATGGTATTAAAAACTGTGATGTAGTAATTTACTATAAACTGTCTGAAGACTTTATATTAGAAAAAAATCACCTTTTTTTTTTTNACTGGACTGCTTAAATGAGAAGCAATTGCACAAACATTTTTGTATTTTTGTGCTTTTTTTTTATTTTTTTTTTTTATGGATTTTTCAGATATTTTATGCACAGACGTTCACAGAATGGTATTAAAAACTGTGATGTAGTAATTTACTATAAACTGTCTGAAGACTTTATATTAGAAAAAAATCACCTTTTTTTTTTTCTTTCTATAAATTTTTAGTTTTCCCAATGGCATCTTTCAGTCTGAGTAAACAGTGCTTTAATGTTTAGTCACCATTAATGGTACATGAATATAAATGTTAAAAATGCTAATACTCCACTAAATGTTTTCCTGAACTTAAGTGATATTTATTCTACATGAAATATAATAAAAATAAATAAAATGTGCTTGTCAAATGAAGTTAAAACATGTGCATTCTTCTTAGGGGGGGGGGAGAAAATATAACCACTGTTGTTGCCCATAATTATTGATACTTGGTGTGTTTTTATGTACCCATGAATATTACAACTTGCATCAGTAAACAAGCACAAAATACTACGCAGCTTAAATACGAGTGTAAAGTTGAGAATTATGTACAAAAGATGCTGTTATAGTTAGTTGATGTAGGCAGGAAGTTGCTATCTTCTTCAAATACTTGTTGATCACGTGTATATGCTACTTCTAAGATTCCTGATGCAACTGAACCCCTTTGTATAAGATGTCTGTACTAATATTCTTGCATATCGGTGTGGACTTTTTTTTGTGTACAGTCATTTTGTAGGTTTCTTTGCTGTATGGATTACAATTTGTGAAATATGATTTTGCATTATCCCTTTTTATGTTCATCATTAAAATTAACTAAAATTAAAACTTTTTCATTATCAGTGGTTTTTTTCTTCTCTGTTTTGTGTTATAAGAGAAATGAAAATAATTCCATTACAAAACTATGTGTGNGCCTTTGTAGAAAATAAAAAACAGTTAAGCAAGATTTTCTTTAAACTTATGGCAAGTCTCTCTCTGTTATTTCTAAGAAACAAAAATGTTTTTGGCATAACTTGAATAGTTGAATTGTCCCCATAATCGAGTGTGTATTGCAGTTAATTGAACTTTTGTTGTTTATGGAAATAAATTGTTGAGTACAATGCAACCAGTGTAGTTAAATAATTTTTTTTTAATCATTTGAAATTTCAGTATAAAGGATTAATTACTGGACTGCTTAAATGAGAAGCAATTGCACAAACATTTTTGTATTTTTGTGCNAAAGGATTAATTACTGGACTGCTTAAATGAGAAGCAATTGCACAAACATTTTTGTATTTTTGTGCTTTTTTTTTTTATGGATTTTTTAGATATTTTATGCACAGACGTTCACAGAATGGTATTGAAAACTGTGATGTAGTAANTTTTTTTTTTATGGATTTTTTAGATATTTTATGCACAGACGTTCACAGAATGGTATTGAAAACTGTGATGTAGTAATTTACTATAAACTGTCTAAAGACTTTATATTAGAAAAAAATCACCTTTTTTTTCTTTCTATACATTTTTAGTTTTCCCAATGGCATCTTTCAGTCTGAGGAAACAGTGTTTTAATGTTTTAGTCACCATTAATGGTACATGAATATAAATGTTAAAAATGCTAATACTCCACTAAATGTTTTCCTGAACTTAAGTAATATCTATTCTACATGAAATATAATAAAAATAAATAAAATGTGCTTGTCAAATGAAGTTTAAACATGTGCATTCTTCTTGGGGGGAGGAGTGGGGAGGGGGGGGGAGAGAAAATATAACCACTGTTGTTGCCCATAATTATTGATACTTGGTGTGTTTTTATGTACCCATGAATATTACAACTTGCATCAGTAAACAAGCACAAAATACTACGCAGCTTAAATACGAGTGTAAAGTTGAGAATTATGTACAAAAGATGCTGTTATAGTTAGTTGATGTAGGCAGGAAGTTGCTATCTTCTTCAAATACTTNGTTGAGAATTATGTACAAAAGATGCTGTTATAGTTAGTTGATGTAGGCAGGAAGTTGCTATCTTCTTCAAATACTTCCTGATCACGTGTAAATGCTACTTCTAAGATTCCTGATGCNATGTAGGCAGGAAGTTGCTATCTTCTTCAAATACTTCCTGATCACGTGTAAATGCTACTTCTAAGATTCCTGATGCAACTGAACCCCTTTATATAAGATGTCTGTACTAATATTCTTGCATATCGGTGTTGATTTTTTTTTGTCTACAGTCATTTTGTAGGTTTCTGTGCTGTATGGATTACTAATTGTGAAATATGATTTTGCATTATCCCTTTTTATGTTCATCATTAAAATTAACTAAAATTAAAACTTTTTTATTNAATTGTGAAATATGATTTTGCATTATCCCTTTTTATGTTCATCATTAAAATTAACTAAAATTAAAACTTTTTTATTATCAGTGGTTTTTTTCTTCTCTGTTTTGTGTTATAAGAGAAATGAAAATAATTCCATTACAAAACTATGTGTGNATTATCAGTGGTTTTTTTCTTCTCTGTTTTGTGTTATAAGAGAAATGAAAATAATTCCATTACAAAACTATGTGTGTACAGCTTTTGCTTGAGTGGGTGATGGTTACAATGAGAAATGCTGTTTAGTAATGTAATTAATCAAAATTTTGCTATAAAGGATTAAATGAGTAATGCTTTTTGGGGGTGGCAGTGGTTACTCTTCAAATTTTAAATTGGCAAGTTTTACATTTTTGCTGAGAATAATTGGCTATCAAATGGTGCTGGTCCATATTTGGAAAAGTCATTATCTTCAATTACTTGCTTATCTGGTTGAAAATTTTCCTTGGGAATGGGTAGTGTGTGTGTGTGTGTATTTTGCTAGTTGCGGAACATATGGTGAAGGATTTGGTTACACCAACAGCATCAAGCATGTGTAAATTCACTCCACAGTTTTTTCTGCAAGAAACATGGTAAATTTTCNTTTGGTTACACCAACAGCATCAAGCATGTGTAAATTCACTCCACAGTTTTTTCTGCAAGAAACATGGTAAATTTTCAGTCAGCAAATACTCACAGAAATGATTTACTCTTAATTGTTTATTTGCATTATCATATATATTTTTTTTGTGTCTTGTTTGATACAAGTGTATTTGCAACATCCCACCCAGTGACCTGAAACCATAGAGTTAAATTTGAATTCACATNGTCTTGTTTGATACAAGTGTATTTGCAACATCCCACCCAGTGACCTGAAACCATAGAGTTAAATTTGAATTCACATGTATTTTCTTTACTTTATTGCTAACGATGGAGCAGGCAGATCAGTACAGTTTTTTTACATGTTAAATTAATAGAAGGGATGCTGCGAAAAAATCCTGCAATTTGATTTAATCAATAGGTATGTATTTGCATTTTAATTCATTAAGAAATGTTATTAATATTCAGGTTAAGGATTGGAGAAAGAAAATTCAATTTTAGTGCTACTTTTGGTTGTTACAGTTAAAAATNTTATTAATATTCAGGTTAAGGATTGGAGAAAGAAAATTCAATTTTAGTGCTACTTTTGGTTGTTACAGTTAAAAATATATGTTTTTATTGAAATTCATGTAATTGCAATAACGCAATTGACTTGGAAGGTATTCCATTGTTATCCTGGTGTGGGTATTCTAATACTGGTTTTCTGGGCAGTACTTGCCTTGCTGACAGCATTGTGGGGCCTTTTTGTTTTCATTCCCTTCTATAACATTCTTTCCTGTATTTTCCCGCATGTACTGTGCGGTCAGAGGGTATCCAGAGTTCTAACAATTTTGGGGTGCAGACGACTAAAAAATTAATTTTGAAATTATTTAAGCTAGATGAAACATAGCCGTACAAAGAGTGGCAGGAACTCCTCTCCGGCGTTGGGGGTTCAAAATTGAAAATTTCTGTTCTGCCACCTTTAATAGGTACAGGTATTCTTAGTATCAATTGAGTATGGCCACACCAAACCTGGCTTACCTGTGTTCGTTGGNACCTTTAATAGGTACAGGTATTCTTAGTATCAATTGAGTATGGCCACACCAAACCTGGCTTACCTGTGTTCGTTGGCCCCATGTAATGTTTGTATAACGTCAAGTCTCATTTATCTGACATTTTCCTGCACTTTTAAAGATTTCTTGCTAAAGCTTTGAAGTATAGGAAAGAAAGATTGCAAAGAAGTTTCACTACATGTGTTCATCTTCTGTTTTTGAAGGANCTAAAGCTTTGAAGTATAGGAAAGAAAGATTGCAAAGAAGTTTCACTACATGTGTTCATCTTCTGTTTTTGAAGGAAGTTGCATGCCTAATTTTTTTTTTACGATTGGTTTGTACTCATTTTTGACTGGTGGTTGTTGGCGTGCTAGACGTGGAAGTGGAGTCCACAGAAGGCGACGTGGAGAGCGAGTCTCCGCGTGATNACTGGTGGTTGTTGGCGTGCTAGACGTGGAAGTGGAGTCCACAGAAGGCGACGTGGAGAGCGAGTCTCCGCGTGATACGAAGACTGTAGGGGTGGTGGCCGAGGTTACAGCACCGCAGTTGGTGGAACAGGTAAGTGCTGCTTTGATGTTTATACTTTATATTGTGAGGGAATTTTTCATTTTGTTTACTACTCGTTGAAAGAGCATTTTGCATTGTACAGAACTGGTCGGTACAAAAACAGAACACATGTAGTACAGTATATCCCATAACATGTTGAATATTGGTAACAAATNACAGAACTGGTCGGTACAAAAACAGAACACATGTAGTACAGTATATCCCATAACATGTTGAATATTGGTAACAAATACTTTTTAAATGTTTAGTTTTCAGTACTATATATGTAGGTAGTATTTTATTTTAAAATAGTTTTGCAAAAATATTGTGTGCATTGTAGGAGGATTTTTCTGACAGTAAAATAAAATGTTTTNTTTATTTTAAAATAGTTTTGCAAAAATATTGTGTGCATTGTAGGAGGATTTTTCTGACAGTAAAATAAAATGTTTTAAAATCTTTCATACTGATAATTGCTTTAAAATTTTGGTGTAGTTCATTAAAAACATCTTATGCTACATTTGTCAGGGATTTTGTAGTTATCTCCTTATTTGCTTGTTTAATGTGAAAATTTTGATTTATGCATTTGCAGTTTTTGTGAACATCAGTATTTTTCCTATTGAATATANTGCTTGTTTAATGTGAAAATTTTGATTTATGCATTTGCAGTTTTTGTGAACATCAGTATTTTTCCTATTGAATATAAAAAATAGTGTTATGTATACATACATTACCATACATGTCATTTTGGCTCTTTTAAATACACNAAAAATAGTGTTATGTATACATACATTACCATACATGTCATTTTGGCTCTTTTAAATACACACATCACTGCAACTATTTGTATGATGCAACTGCAGTATTCAAATTTTTTTGGGAAAGAAAAAATATAGTATATTTTNACATCACTGCAACTATTTGTATGATGCAACTGCAGTATTCAAATTTTTTTGGGAAAGAAAAAATATAGTATATTTTATTTTTGTCCTTGTAAAGTTACTGAGTAGCTAAATGTTAGAATAGACAGAAGCCAAATAAACTGTCCACATACACTATTTAGTAGTTACACTTGAAAATAAAGCATATATGTAACAAACACTTATCAATTTTTTAAATAGAATTTGGTTATGTTCATTTTATGAAAGAGTCAGTTCCCCATATTATCCTTGTGTACCTANATCAATTTTTTAAATAGAATTTGGTTATGTTCATTTTATGAAAGAGTCAGTTCCCCATATTATCCTTGTGTACCTAAGCTTGATCATTCTCTTCGTCAACGTTTCACAGCCCATTCTCTTCGTCAACGTTTCACAGCCCATTCTCTTCGTCAACGTTTCACAGCCCATTCTCTTCGTCAACGTTTCACAGCCCATTCTCTTCGTCAACGTTTCACAGCCCATTCTCTTCGTCAACGTTTCACAGCCCATTCTCTTCGTCAACGTTTCACAGCCCATTCTCTTCGTCAACGTTTCACAGCCCATTCTCTTCGTCAACGTTTCACAGCCCATTCTCTTCGTCAACGTTTCACAGCCCATTCTCTTCGTCAACGTTTCACAGCCCATTCTCTTCGTCAACGTTTCACAGCCCATTCTCTTCGTCAACGTTTCACAGCCCATTCTCTTCGTCAACGTTTCACAGCCCATTCTCTTCGTCAACGTTTCACAGCCCATTCTCTTCGTCAACGTTTCACAGCCCATTCTCTTCGTCAACGTTTCACAGCCCATTCTCTTCGTCAACGTTTCACAGCCCATTCTCTTCGTCAACGTTTCACAGCCCATTCTCTTCGTCAACGTTTCACAGCCCATTCTCTTCGTCAACGTTTCACAGCCCATTCTCTTCGTCAACGTTTCACAGCCCATTCTCTTCGTCAACCTTTCACAGCCCATTCTCTTCACATGTCTTCACATGTCACACGTTGTTTCTTTCTCCATTATCTTGCTCTGTCCTGCACTTTCCACTATTTCTTATACCACATAATTTCTGATCCTNTTTCTTTCTCCATTATCTTGCTCTGTCCTGCACTTTCCACTATTTCTTATACCACATAATTTCTGATCCTTTCCCCACCTCATCACTGCCTACTTACTCAGATTGAAGTGTTATATAAGCTGACTCAGCCTTAATTGTAATTTTAACTGTAGTTTTTTTAACTACTGTGCTTGTTTTCACTGTAACATTTGGGTGTAATCATTAAAGTTGTTGTAAGTTTGGGCTGTAGACACTTCCAACTTGGGGTACACTATGATATCATTCCATTAATAAAAATTTTATTACAAAAAACAAACCAATAATTTTTTCAATTAAAGTTTTCTGAAAAGAATATTTTAATACTTGTATATGTAAAATATTACTCATGATTAAAAAAATTTAGGTGTATTTGTCATTTTTTACATGTTGTTTAAATTTTATATTTTATAAATAATGTTATAGCCTAGCAGGAATATTTCTTGGTTTGTTACCTGTTGGTATCACACAAACTTTTTTGGACTACGGTTATTATGAAATCCTGCATGCCTCAACACATTCACGGCTGGAGCTTACGAGCTGAAATCGTAATTATTGAAAATCCAGTGCTCTATTATTACATGATACTAAGTTCTAACATAATTTCTGAACACTAAGAGCTCTAGATGCAAGAACGTTTAAAAGCATCACCCGCACTGGGTTCAGGCAATAATGCCGGCCTACTGTCGGACGCTTGTCTTCAGCAGCTAAGGTGTTAAGACTCAGTCTTACGCGTTGAATAATTAGTTTCTACCTTATTTCAACTGTTTAGGGACACTTATTTTGAAACTACAACTATACCTCTCTGGTATTATACATTATGCTGTAGAACATACATACNCTGTTTAGGGACACTTATTTTGAAACTACAACTATACCTCTCTGGTATTATACATTATGCTGTAGAACATACATACATTCGAACTTTCATCTAGTAATTATAATGTAATTAGTGCACAATCATTTTTAAATTACCGGTGGATTCTTGCCATTTCACAGTTACCTGGTAACTCTCTGATAAAATTTGGTGACTACATTTGAAGGTATATGTGAAATATGAATGCGCTAAAATAAGACATATTCTGTGATTTCATTGAAAAGAAAATTAAGGCACCTAGATGGAAAATTCAATATGATGGGCAAGACCAAGCCTTAATGTAAAAGCAATGTTAAGTCTGCGACATAAAAGACACGTCAGAGGAGGAGANTATGATGGGCAAGACCAAGCCTTAATGTAAAAGCAATGTTAAGTCTGCGACATAAAAGACACGTCAGAGGAGGAGAGGAGGAGTGATAAAGACTGAAAGATGCTGTTTCGGCATCTGAAAATATCTTGCGGGCTATCAAAGATTTTATAGGTCCACCTCAGAGCAAAAAGAGAGATATAGTGTGTGCACATACTCGTTCTGAAACACAGGACACAGTAAAACCGCTATTTTACAATTTTTCTAGGAACCGATACAGAATGTTTTAAATAAGAGGACAGTGTAAATGAAGGCCATACAGATAGTACGTAATATTTTAAGCTTAAAAAGCAGATATTTAGTAAATTTCAAGCATGGTTTACACTACAGGTAAATTTTCCAGTTTTTGTACATGTAAAGGTATTTGAATAAATAAAAGGATATGCTTTCACTTTAGTATTACCCGTGTTTATGTTGATTTTCATGACAAAATTGTAAGTTTTATACTCGTCGCCATTAAGTTATCTTTTAATCTATAGTGTAAATTTTTTTTCCAGTTTTAAACATTCTTTTGTGTTGGTTTACAGGCTATTGATGGTAAAATAAGCACTTTTGAAAGTCTTCTCATTTGGAACACTAGTCAATAAATATTTCATTTTAGACTTAAACATTATTCCACCGCAATTGGATGTTATCGTCTGTGACGTACATGGCAATATTTCTTCTAAAAGGTAGCTAAAGGATAGATAAAAAAATGCCTGAAAGGAAAAAATTACTAGGGCCTCAAAAGTTATCACTTTACCATGAACAGCCTATACTTTCACATGAAAGTGTGTTTTACACAGACGTCTGTTCTCTTTAACTATTTGCGTGAGTGTTTTATAAACATAACCACAGTGTATGAATTTCAAAATTTTATAGCCTCGTGGATCGAAAATAAACAAGGTTATAATAAGGGAAACCTTTATGAATTGCAGTGTAAATGGCAGGATTTTAAACAAAGGATAATGGTAATACCTGGATAAATTAGTGTATTAAAAGGCAATGTACCTAATTAAGAGGAGAGAGATAGTCTAGGTTCTACTGCCCTGCATTTCGTGTCCTGTTGCTTTCCCTACTTAAATGTAGGTTTCATTTTGCACCTCACATTGTGTTGAAAGGATTGTGCATGGGAAATGCAAACGTAAGNCCCTACTTAAATGTAGGTTTCATTTTGCACCTCACATTGTGTTGAAAGGATTGTGCATGGGAAATGCAAACGTAAGAGGGAAAAAGAAATTATATGAATAGTAAACCAACATATAAACATTTTTTTATAAACAAAATAATTGAAGAAAGACANAGGGAAAAAGAAATTATATGAATAGTAAACCAACATATAAACATTTTTTTATAAACAAAATAATTGAAGAAAGACAAAATTATTTATTAAATTGAACCTTTGAGGTAGTTTTCCTCCTGGTTTCACTTCCTTGCTTTAATAAATACATATTTTCTCGGCCTCTTGAGATCCTGCTTGTTTGGTGCAGTGTTGCATTATTTTGGTGAATAAGTTTGTGTGTGTTGCCTAAAACTGTATTCGGCTCTTACTAAACACACAATTTTCCCACTAACCGAGACTGTAACTGTAGACATGTTGTGCATTACGAATATTAATGAATTCATTATTAAAAGAACTTGCATTTCAAANCTCTTAGTCAACCTTTCACAGCCCATTCTCTTAGTCAACCTTTCACAGTCCATTCTCTTAGTCAACCTTTCACAGTCCATTCTCTTAGTCAACCTTTCACAGCCCATTCTCTTAGTCAACCTTTCACAGCCCATTCGCTTCACATGTCCATTCATAATACGTTGTTTCTTTCTCCATTATCTTGCTCTGTCCTGCACTTTCCACTATTTCTTATACCACATAATTTCTGATCCTTTCCCACCTCATCACTGCCGACTTACTCTGATTAAAGTGTTATATAATCTGACTCAGCCTTAATTGTAATTTTAACTGTAATTTTTAACTACTGTGTTTGTTTTCACTGTAACATTTGGGTGTATTCATTAAAGCTGTTGAAAGTTTGCACTGCAGACACTTCCAACTTGGGGTACACTATGATATCATTCCATTAATAAAAATTTTATTACAAAAAACAAACAAATAATTTTTTTAATTAAAGTTTTCTGAAAAGAATATTTTAATACTTGTATATGTAAAATATTACTCATGATTAAAAAAATTGAGGTGCATTTGTCATTTTTGACATGTTATTTAAATTTTATATTTTATAAATAATGTTATAGCCTAGCAGGAATATTTCCTGGTTTGTTACCTGTTGGTATGACACAAACTTTGTAGTAAAGTTCCGTCATTATAATATTACCGCCTCACAGGTAGGCGCCATATTGTAACGTTGCGGAAGTATTACTTGTTGCCACGGCTTGCTCATAGGTAGAATATGAGACTCGGTACCAGGTGACACAGATTAAGTAAAAAGTAGTAGTTCCAGATTAGTTTGCTTTATACTTTATTTATCATTGAAGTTTCACAGTGCTGCCCAGACGACTTTCCAGTTTGCAGAGTACGAACTTGCACAATCAGTTATACTAGTGCAGAAAACAGCGCCACAGTAGTTTACAGTTTGTTAATGTCTTAACTTGCATCGCAAGACTTAAGTTCCGAAGGCAGGAGGGATGTTTGTTCCCTCCTGGCACCCTAACGACCCCCCACACCGGCGGAAATAAGTTGATAGAATTTAAGTGACGTTAAATTGAAAAATAAATGTGAACAAAAGATCTTACGGTCACGGGTGCTTGCCGGTGTGGGTGAAATTCTTCACGCCNTAAATTGAAAAATAAATGTGAACAAAAGATCTTACGGTCACGGGTGCTTGCCGGTGTGGGTGAAATTCTTCACGCCAAACGCGTCTTCTCACGCCCGATGCGCCTTCTTCGACGGTTGGTGACTTTCTTATTAGGCGATAGGCACCACCAGTATATATTAGGCAGGCCTATCCCCCCTTTTCCTAAGATAAGCGCAAGGCCTCCGGCGATGCCAGTAGCGTCATCCAAACTACGCTGTGTCTCGCGCTCACAACATGTTGTTGTACTCGCAACTGCGTCACGTCGCAGCCACATAACCAAAACAACAACTTTCGAAAACCTTTCGAAACTAGACGGTAAACGGACGTAAACAGCAGATGTCCGCACACGTCTGCTCGACCAACAAACACGGGAAACTAGCCACCGCGGCTTTACTTGAAACTTGATAAAATATTACAAGGCTTTCCAAAGCCTTGTAATATTTTACACACGAAAGAATTTACACTAGTGTCCCGAAAAATTAAGCATATTGCATCATTACAACTTTTTTGAACCACCCACGGTTATAGTGAAATCCTGCATGCCTCAACACATTCACGGCTGAAGCTAACAAGCTGAAATCGTAATTATTGAAAATCTAGTGCTCTATAATTACACGATACTAAGTTCTAACATAATTTCTGAACACTAAGAGCTCTAGATGCAAGAACGTTTAAAAGCATCACCCGCACTGGGTTCAGGCAATAATGCCGGCATACTGTCGGACGCTTGTCTTCAGCAGCTAAGGTGTTAAGACTCAGTCTTACGCGTTGAATAATTGGTATCTACCTTATTTCAGCTGTTTAGGGACACTTATTTTGAAACTACAACTATACCTCTCTGGTATTATACATTATGCTGTAGAACATACATACATTCGAACTTTCATCTAGTAATTATAATGTAATTAGTGCACAATCATTTTTAAATTACCGGTGGATTCTTGCCATTTCACAGTTACCTGGTAACTCTCGGATAAAATTTGGTGACTACATTTGAAGGTATATGTGAAATATGAATGCGCTAAAATAAGACATATTCTGTGATTTCATTGAAAAGAAAATTAAGGCACCTAGATGGAAAATTCAATATGATGGGCAAGACCAAGCCTTAATGTAAAAGCAATGTTAAGTCTGCGACATAAAAGACACGTCAGAGGAGGAGTGATGGAGACTGAAAGATGCTGTTTCGGCATCTGAAAATATCTTAAGGGCTATCAAAGATTTTATAGGTCCACCTCAGAGCAAAAAGAGAGATATAGTGTGTGCACNTCTGAAAATATCTTAAGGGCTATCAAAGATTTTATAGGTCCACCTCAGAGCAAAAAGAGAGATATAGTGTGTGCACATACTCGTTCTGAAACACAGGACACAGTAAAACCGCTATTTTACAATTTTTCTGGAAACCGATACAGAATGTTTTANATACTCGTTCTGAAACACAGGACACAGTAAAACCGCTATTTTACAATTTTTCTGGAAACCGATACAGAATGTTTTAAATAAGAGGACAGTGTAAATGAAGGCCATACAGATATACGTAATATTTTAAGCTTAAAAAGCAGATATTTAGTAAATTTCAAGCATGGTTTACACTACAGGTAAATTTTCCAGTTTTTGTACATGTAAAGATATTTGAATAAATAAAAGGATAAGCTTTCACTTTAGTCTTACCCGTGTTTATGTTGATTTTCATGACAAAATTGTAAGTTTTATACTCGTCGCCATTAAGTTATCTTTTAATCTNTTACCCGTGTTTATGTTGATTTTCATGACAAAATTGTAAGTTTTATACTCGTCGCCATTAAGTTATCTTTTAATCTATAGTGTAAATTTTTTTTCCAGTTTTAAACATTCTTTTGTGTTGGTTTACAGGCTATTGATGGTAAAATAAGCACTTTTGAAAGTCTTCTCATTTGGAACTATAGTCAATAAATATTTCATTTTAGACTTAAACATTATTCCACCGCAATTGGATGTTATCGTCTGTGACGTACATGGCAATATTTCTTCTAAAAGGTAGCTAAAGGATAGATAAAAAAATGCCTGAAAGGAAAAAATTACTAGGGCCTCAAAAGTTATCACTTTACCATGAACAGCCTATACTTTCACATGAAAGTGTGTTTTACACAGACGTCTGTTCTCTTANCAAAAGTTATCACTTTACCATGAACAGCCTATACTTTCACATGAAAGTGTGTTTTACACAGACGTCTGTTCTCTTAACTATTTGCGTGAGAGTTTTATAAACATGACCACAGTGTATGAATTTCAAAATTTTATAGCCTCGTGGATCGAAAATAAACAAGGTTAAAATAAGGGAAACATTTATGAATTGCAGTGTAAATGGCAGGATTGTAAACAAAGGGTAATGGTAATATCTGGATAAATTAGTGTATTAAAAGGCAATGTACCTAATTAAGAGGAGAGAGAGAGTCTAGGTTCTACTGCCCTGCATTTCTTGTCCTGTTGCTTTCCCTATTTAAATGTAGGTTTCATTTTGCACCTCACATTGTGTTGAAAGGATTGTGCATGGGAAATGCAAACGTAAGAGGGAAAAAGAAATAATATGAATAGTAAACCAACATATAAACATTTTTTATAAACAAAATAATTGAAGAAAGACAAAATTATTTATTAAATTGATCCTTTGAGGTAGTTTTCCTCCTGGTTGCACTTCCTTGCTTTAATAAATACATATTTTCTCGGCCTCTTGAGATCCTGCTTGTTTGGTGCAGTGTTGTATTATTTTGGTGAATAAGTTTGAGTGTGTCGCCTAAAACTGTATTCGGCTCTTACTAAACACACAATTTTCCCACTTCCCGAGACTGTAACTGTAGACATGTTGTGCATTACGAATATTAATGAATTCATTATTAAAAGAACTTGCATTTCAAANCCGAGACTGTAACTGTAGACATGTTGTGCATTACGAATATTAATGAATTCATTATTAAAAGAACTTGCATTTCAAAACTGAAATATAACCAAAATATTTTGAAATATAACCCAAACTATATTACATGACTTGTAGGAATAGTCGCATTGAATTTTGCTTGCAATCTTCATAATAAAAAAAAATATTGAGGTACCAGTTAACTGCAGTTGTTAGTTGAATTTGACATGATCTCTATGAGCACTCTTTTGCTTGCTGCTCGACAAATATAAAATATTACCAAACATGGATTTGCCTTCAGTGATTCATTTTCAGTATTTGAACACTTCCTTATAGTGGAATTTTTGGTTTTCCTATCTTCCTGGTGGTTAACATTTTTGGAGATACTTGTGACCCATATATATATNTTATAGTGGAATTTTTGGTTTTCCTATCTTCCTGGTGGTTAACATTTTTGGAGATACTTGTGACCCATATATATATTAATGCATCTGTTGTGGTACTTGTGCTTGCTTCTATACTTTATTTTCCAACTTTTCTTTGTTTGCANATATATATATTAATGCATCTGTTGTGGTACTTGTGCTTGCTTCTATACTTTATTTTCCAACTTTTCTTTGTTTGCATGTTTTTAGGTGCAACCGGAGCAGTGTGTTCCTCAGGTGACGGATAGCCTATCACCAAGTGACGTGACTCTGCCGGAACCAGTGGTATCGCCCTCGCCTGACAATAAGGAAGATTCCCTTGACATAGACTGGGAGTACCAACTGCCAGCTCCACCATCTGCCTTCAGGGACTGTGCGTCTCCAAGCATCATGGAGGGAGAAACAGTTCCCCTTGAGGATGCCAGGGTTTTCCAAGAAACAGAGGAGTCTGTGGACAGTGGAGATTTTTCCCTGACGGACGTTGCTGAGCATCCAAAGACAAGAAAGTCTTTGGATGACTTCAGTGTCCACATTAGTGGAGGGAAGATCACAAGGATAAATCCTCTTTTTGACCCCCATCAGTTCGAAAGTGCATCGGAAGAAGCAACGCAAACCTCGTTCTCAGCGCCCGAGACCAAGTTCTCAGCGCCCGAGACCAAGTTCATCAAAGCTGAACATAATTGGAGCTCAAAGTCAAAAGAAGACACGTTCATTCGGAAACTGTCGGAAGCAGTGGACCACAAGGAATTCAGCGATGGCACACCACGTAGTCACTCTGTAGGAGTCATAGACACATTCCAGCCACATCAGTTGTCAAACTTCAAGATCTCCACTTACCAGGGTCGCAGAGACATTGACAGCATCTTCAGTGAGGCAGAAGCTGAGAGCAGTGCAGTCAAGAGCTGGGAGTTCAAAGAGCCTCTCCCCGTCTCGAAGCACGCCCGTCGGTATGGTNAGCTGAGAGCAGTGCAGTCAAGAGCTGGGAGTTCAAAGAGCCTCTCCCCGTCTCGAAGCACGCCCGTCGGTATGGTTCAACCAACTCCTTGGAAGCAGCTGGTGTGGCAAAGGAGAACTCTGCTAGCCGGGACGAAGTCGATGCAAAGCTGATGCCAGCAGTGAAACGATCGACATCGTACATTTCTTTGGCGGGCCCAGTGAAATCTACCGCCGGGAAGCCACNCTGATGCCAGCAGTGAAACGATCGACATCGTACATTTCTTTGGCGGGCCCAGTGAAATCTACCGCCGGGAAGCCACAGCATATGGAGGCCAGCAGAACACCGTCGCTGGGGAACCTGGCAGGAGAACTGCCCGTGGCCAAGTCGAGGGTGCAGGATCTGCGACGGCGGAGCAGCAGCTCGCAGGAGAAGCTGATGGTGAAGGCCCGTAGTGAGCTGAACTTGCATCAAGGTGAGTCTTGCTGTCCTGTTGCGTAAGACACTAGGGATCCGGGTAGTACCCCGGCCAGACCACACGCTTGGTAATCTGAGTACGAGGGTCTCAGGCCTTGTGGTAGGGTGCTCCTGGTGGAGCTTGTGTATCAAGTCGGGGCTTTGGACTTTGTTACCTCACGTGAATAGCTGGCTGGGACAGCTGCGTTGAGAGGGCGTGATCCCTTTTCCCCGCCGAGTGGGCGGCCGAAACGCGGTATGGCCGTTTGGCTAAGAGCGCTACGTAAAAATAACAAAAGTATGGCAGAGACTCTGTATATTGACCTATNCGCGGTATGGCCGTTTGGCTAAGAGCGCTACGTAAAAATAACAAAAGTATGGCAGAGACTCTGTATATTGACCTATGTCCTGTTGCTTATCGTACTTTCCTTGATGCTGGTGGAAAACTAACAATTATCATCCTACTTATGCCCATTTGTTAACTGTTACGAATTTTGTAATTAACATTAAATTAAAATTGGTTTTATTCATAAAATAAAATCTTGCCATTTGCAAAATTTGAATAATATCCGTAACACGGATTACTTCTTAAAACCTTTGTATATCCAATACTCTCGTCATGTTAAGGGTCTGGGTAAAATTTCCGTATATTGTCTGTGTGCGTCTGGTGATAAAATCCTTGTAAATCTGCATCGCATTGCTTTACATAATTTAAAGTAATGAAACCTCGTAATTTTTTTCCAGAAAGTTGTTTTGTTCTCCAGGACCATTTCCTGAGTTACGAGGTAGCAAGCCAAAGTTATGGTCAAACTACATATTTGATTTCAAATTTTTGCCCACATTTTTACAGTACTGCCAACTGCAGGGACTAGCTTTCTGTACATACTTTTTGCCATGTCCCATCAGCCATAATATGTTTAAAGTCCTTTCTATTTACCTGAAAACTTCCGCAGTTAGTATAAATAATCTGATCACTGTATATANCATAATATGTTTAAAGTCCTTTCTATTTACCTGAAAACTTCCGCAGTTAGTATAAATAATCTGATCACTGTATATACAAGTTTTGCTATGTAGTTGCAACATGAAATGCTTCTGTTATAGAAAAAAAAAAANATAATCTGATCACTGTATATACAAGTTTTGCTATGTAGTTGCAACATGAAATGCTTCTGTTATAGAAAAAAAAAAATGCAAATGAATCTGAATAAAGAATGGTTTTGCTATGCAGATTTTTAGAGTGGTGTGAAATGAGTGGNAAAAAAAAAATGCAAATGAATCTGAATAAAGAATGGTTTTGCTATGCAGATTTTTAGAGTGGTGTGAAATGAGTGGTTAAATGTGCATTATCTATGCATAAGATTCACGCCAAGGAAATTTTCAGGTGGAAACGTGATGAAAGATGATATTGTGCCCCACCCTGCCTCTCAGAGAACTGTCTACGAACAAAAGAAAGACTTTCCTCTCCAGTCTCCGCAGGTAAGTTGATGTGGACAGAATGGGTAAATTTCTGAAGTGTTCTGTATGTTGGCAGCTTTGATGGCGAGAGATGGTTGTCGACACTTCCAACTGGTAAGAAAAAAAACCTCTGGTGAGCCTAACTTGCTACATCTACTCTACACTTACATGAAAATAAAAATATGGGGGTGTTTATTTTCCTTTGTGTATGCATTTGTTTAACATACGCTATTTTGTCTGGCATACACACATTTTTTTGTATGAAGTACGNATTTTCCTTTGTGTATGCATTTGTTTAACATACGCTATTTTGTCTGGCATACACACATTTTTTTGTATGAAGTACGTGTCTGTTGTACATTTTTTTCAACAAAGTTATAATTTTAAATTATTCTTGTGTGCTTTCATCTCTGCAGTAATTTTGTCTAAGTATTCTCCTCTCGAATTGAAAGAACATGTGTTAGTTAACTTGAAACATACAACACTATGTGCATTAGAAGGCAATTTTTTCTGTAGAATGGGAGTGTGTTGGTGAACAGTTAACTTGAATATAGAATTTTGTTTATAAGCATGTGTTGCATGTGAAAACGTTACCGTTCAGATGAAGTGTACATTGGGAATAAATTTCTAGAAAATATTACACACACTACCAAAGAGAACATCCATATAAATGTTCTTTAACGATTCTTCATTTGGTTGACGGATGTTACACGTACATTTATAATACTGCACAAGTAGAGATCTTTTCTGTTTAATTTAAAGTGGCTTTCATGATGTTCCATGGTGTGTCATTTGGTAATTAGAAACTTGCTTTTCTATTGTTTGTAGATTCTGCGCACCATTCTGCCTCACACGGCGCAAAACAAAGTTGCGGAAGANGAAACTTGCTTTTCTATTGTTTGTAGATTCTGCGCACCATTCTGCCTCACACGGCGCAAAACAAAGTTGCGGAAGATGTAAAAACTAAAAGTTCTACCAACCAAAGCAGTGAACCAACTGGTGCCAGGTATATATTTTTTCGGTACATGCTGCTTAATGTTGATATACAGGAATATCTCGAACCCCAGATACAAACTTTGTGAGAATATTAGTTATGGAAAATGGAGTAGAAAACATAAATGATATTGTCTTTTCATGGTTCCTTCACACTGTTTGAATCAAACCTTCAGAAAATAACCTCGTTTATGATGCGTGTGGTAGTTTCCTGNTTCATGGTTCCTTCACACTGTTTGAATCAAACCTTCAGAAAATAACCTCGTTTATGATGCGTGTGGTAGTTTCCTGAATATGTCGTATACCACAATAAGTGTTTAAAAATTCTGGTATCATAAAAGTATCTTATTTTTGGGCTGTGTTGGACTTTTACTTTATTTNTTCATGGTTCCTTCACACTGTTTGAATCAAACCTTCAGAAAATAACCTCGTTTATGATGCGTGTGGTAGTTTCCTAAATATGTCGTATGCCACAATAAGTGTTTAAAAATTCTGGTATCATAAAAGTATCTTATTTTTGGGCTGTGTTGGACTTTTACTTTATTTATAAATTTTAATGTTCCATTTGTAATCAATACGAATCAAAACAGCAAGAAAATATGTGTGTTGGTAATGCCTAGTAATAAATAGTTCTTATGCAAAATATTATTGAACTTGGTGTACATGAATGCAGTGTGTTGTCTTTTGGCATCATTTTCTAGACTTAATTAAGCTTGGTTTGCACGAGGCGGAGGAAGGAAAGCCTGAAAGTATGACTTCAGCATGGCTTCAGAAAAGTTGGAAGTGACCGTGAACGGACTGTATCGCACGACTAGAAACCTGCAAAAAATTCACATTATTTGAAGAGAACAGACTCAAAGCACATATGCGTTTGCATTACTCTTGTCGTTGGATTGCAGTTTGAGTGACACGTGTGCTGCTTTGAACCTATCGGAAAAAATTGTCAGGATGGCCTTATTACATCCAAACAAGGGGCAACGGTGGCGTAGTGCCCAGGGCGCTCGCCTCCCACCACGGCGATCCGGGTTCGATCCCCGGCGGGTTCACTCCCGGATTTTCGCATGTGGGAANCGGTGGGTTTTCTCGGGGTACTCCCGTTTCCCCCGCCCTTGCATTCCAGCGCCGCTCCATTCTAGGGTCTTATTTCATGTCATGCCCAAGGATGACGGTCACCTACGGGTCCCAGTTGGAAAGACAGTCACTCTGAGGGTGTTGCCTTGCCCTGGGTGCACTCCCCACACGCCATTATTATTATNAGGGTACTCCAGTTTCCCCCGCCCTTGCATTCCAGCGCTGCTCCATTCTAGGGTCTCATTTCATGTCATGCCCGAGGATGACTGTCACCTACGGGTCCCAGCTGGAAAGACCGCCACTCGGAGGGTGTTGCCTAGCCCTGGGTGCACTCCCCACGCGCCATTATTATTATTTTACATCCACACAAGTGTAAAAGAAAAGCTGGCGCTCACTTTTGCAGAAGCCAATAAACAAATGACACCTTCTGAAATGTGTGNCACACAAGTGTAAAAGAAAAGCTGGCGCTCACTTTTGCAGAAGCCAATAAACAAATGACACCTTCTGAAATGTGTGTTGCATAGTGAATTCTAGTGATAACGCAAATTTTGTTAGTTCCTAATTATGACCTATTATTTGACATTATTACTAAAAAGGAGATACACACCCTTAAAAATTAGTAATTGAAAGTTACTGCATGAATTGAAACNATTTGACATTATTACTAAAAAGGAGATACACACCCTTAAAAATTAGTAATTGAAAGTTACTGCATGAATTGAAACTAATTGGCGAATAGTGTTAACCTGATTTGAGGTCTTTGAACATTTGGTGGATGATAACAGTTGATACACATACATGGGTTACACAATTTGGTAGTTTAATAACACGGGTGGTGATACCCCTCAAATGTAAAGGTAGCAGATACCAAATAAGACTAACGCTATTAATTAATTTGTTTCATCTTCAATTCTCAATTGTTAAGGACACGTGCTTGCCTTATTAATCACATTAGGTGGTAATGGTTTTTTTACACAATTTTGCATAACATTATTTTGTAAAGATTGTTCTGAAGAGTTTAGAATCGTCCTGCATAAATATNTTTTTTTACACAATTTTGCATAACATTATTTTGTAAAGATTGTTCTGAAGAGTTTAGAATCGTCCTGCATAAATATGTGGTCTAATTGAGTTCTGCAGTGAAATTAATTGTAATTTGCTTTGTTGTATCTATTGCAAGGCAAATGGAAGTTGATGTGTCCTTCAGCCATTCAATTCATTGCTTCACCAATTCTCTTTTTTCTTGACTGTATCGTGCAAGCATCATCCATATCTTTCTTGGCCTTATTGAGATCTTTCACATGTATTCCAGTTCTATTATATTCCTCTGCACTATATATTTGTTTGACAGAAATTCCTAAGCATTTGTAAACCACCTCACTGTCTCTTATATGCTGTCGTGTAATAAATAACTATAATTTGTTGTTTGTAGTAAAAAAAAAATTAATGTTAAGTGTGTGCTAAAAGGAAACCTGTGTACTGTATCTAAGGGGTCAGGATATTTATTTTNAAAAAAAAAATTAATGTTAAGTGTGTGCTAAAAGGAAACCTGTGTACTGTATCTAAGGGGTCAGGATATTTATTTTTCGCATATGTGGTGAAACTTAAGTTTGACTATGCCTTAAATAGTTTTAGAATGTTAATTCATGAATTTGACGCGGGTATTTTAAAAAAATTATTTTTTCTGTGGAGGAGATATTTAAATTTCAACTTTGTCATGAAATGTAGTTAACTTACTTAATGTTTGTGTAAAGGAGCAGTGCGGAAAGCGTGTCCGAGAGGAGAACGTCGGACTCTTCCAAGCCGCAGTCGTCTGGCTTGAAGAAGCTGGACCCAGCGGTGGAGGAGGCAGGGGAGAAGCGCTACAGGTACCAGGGCCCTCCGGCGATCAAGCTGTCCAGCTGGAACGAGCGTCCGAAAGTAAAGGTAGACATCAAGCAGGATAGTGATTATCGAATCGGCAAGGAGACGGCAGNGAGGAGGCAGGGGAGAAGCGCTACAGGTACCAGGGCCCTCCGGCGATCAAGCTGTCGAGCTGGAACGAGCGTCCGAAAGTAAAGGTAGACATCAAGCAGGATAGTGATTATCGAATCGGCAAGGAGACGGCAGNAGCTGGAACGAGCGTCCGAAAGTAAAGGTAGACATCAAGCAGGATAGTGATTATCGAATCGGCAAGGAGACGGCAGTGAAGGCAAAGGCTGAAGAGCTAGAGCCACGCTCGAGGGAAGTCTCGTCTAGCAGGGTTGCAAACGTGGGAACGGCTGAGCCTACCAAAGTAGAGCAAACTCCCCTCACGATGCGGCTGGTCTCCAATGCCCCAGTCAGGAAGGGCCTTTCTACTAGTCAAATCCTAGAGTCCATTTCGAGGCCAGAGCCCCCATTTGAGTTCATCCCTCCTTCCAAAGAGCCGTCGAGAACCTCCGTGCATGTCGGCAAGACGCACGCCGACCCTTCCAGGATCCCCATCGTGCGGGCCGTTGAGTTGAAGAAGCCATTCCAGCAGCAACTTCAGAGCGGGAGTGGAGTTTCCATCAGTATCGTCAGACAAGATGAAGAGGTTATTGTCGGTGGGGAGCGTGTGGATGGCCAGGCAAAGGATGGAGGTTTCGCTGGGGTGAACTCCTTGGCCAGGATGTTCTCTGGGGGCACTTTGAAGCCATATAAGAACACGAGGCCGCTGTCTGCGTATGAGTATGGAGGCAACAGCAATGAGAAGTCTAGTGAAAGTAGTAGCGTATATATAGATAGTGCCGGGAAGCCTGAGGACTTTGCGAACAATCTCGTCAGGAGCTCGAGTGTCACCAACTTAAGTGCGCCAAGTGTCACTGTAAACTCCCATGAAAGTACAGCTACCAAGAAGTACACTTCTGTGGTTGGCATCAATAAGTTGGGGAGCTCCGTGCAGTTTGCTCCCGGATCTTCCGTCGTAAAAGTGAACGGCTTCTCGGGCCCGCGACAGCTAACGCCGGTCGTGAAAGGCTTTCGCCTGGCATCGCAACCAGCCTCTTCAGTGTCTGTCAGGATCGAACATCAGACACCCACGGAGGCAAGCGGGCTGCATGCCAGGGTCCAGAGGTCGGAGTCTGCCTTCGTAAAGAGCTCGCCTTTCTCTGCGAGGGAGCAGCCTCCTGCCGTGGTCAAGGTGCACGAGAAACAGTTGCCGTGGAAGGCCTCCGTTGCGAAAACTCGGTCCCTGCCCGGCTCCGAAGCCATGCCCCCACCACCCCCGCCGTTCTTGGCCGACGTCACGCGGAAGAAAGTAGACATACCCCAACCAAAGAACTCTGCTGCGACACCTGGTGACGTCAGGGGGCAGCTGATGGAAGCCATTCGAAACCACGGTGGCAGTGATACGCTAAAGAAGACTCAAAGAACTGATGCAAGTACGCCAAATGTTATCTTGAGGATTTAATTAAATCATATGTAGCTCAAGGACTTCAGATTTTGTTGCATCTTCCATACTGTTCATTTTTGTTCNTGAGGATTTAATTAAATCATATGTAGCTCAAGGACTTCAGATTTTGTTGCATCTTCCATACTGTTCATTTTTGTTCTATGTTTGTGATGCATACATTTTCATGTAGAAAGTATACGTATAGATTTATTATAATGTTGCAAAAATTTGTTCTGTTNTGTTTGTGATGCATACATTTTCATGTAGAAAGTATACGTATAGATTTATTATAATGTTGCAAAAATTTGTTCTGTTCATTTTGCTGAGTTCACATGCATTGCATAAAAAGTTTTCATGGTACAAAATCTTGAGCTTCCCAGCAACGAAGTGCTTTAGTGGGCAGTGCCTGCGTTGTCGAGTGTCCACATGACTGCCAAACGAGTTTTTATTAATGAGCCAGATGAAGTGAAGAACTCCTTCCCTACTACTTTTTTTTTTAAAAGGAAACCNCCAAACGAGTTTTTATTAATGAGCCAGATGAAGTGAAGAACTCCTTCCCTACTACTTTTTTTTTTAAAAGGAAACCTGCTTAAATTCAGGCAAATGGTTAAAAATGAGGAAGACTGTATGAACATTAAACTCAACCAAAATAAACTGGTGGTNTGCTTAAATTCAGGCAAATGGTTAAAAATGAGGAAGACTGTATGAACATTAAACTCAACCAAAATAAACTGGTGGTGCAAAGTGCAAGACAGTTCACGACTAGTGGATGTAAAGAAAGATTGTACTGCATTTCCTATGTCAATTCATATCTGCCGTAGTATTTTTTTATACACGTTGCATTGCAAGATCGGCAGTATGTTTCTTCGTTCAAGCACTGTAGGATAAATGCAATTTGGTCAGTAAATTTGAGGCTGTTGATGCAGCGCTAGAACTATCTGTAGTTTGATGAATTTTCATATGCGAGCCANTGGTCAGTAAATTTGAGGCTGTTGATGCAGCGCTAGAACTATCTGTAGTTTGATGAATTTTCATATGCGAGCCAAGTCTGTTTTGAAAGAGCATCGAATAATGTAGTTACGCGACACCAGACACTGGGAAATATAACTTCTGTATTTAGTCTTGTCTAGCCTTGTGGAACGTATTATACAGTCATTTANGACACCAGACACTGGGAAATATAACTTCTGTATTTAGTCTTGTCTAGCCTTGTGGAACGTATTATACAGTCATTTATCACTATCTGTTATTTACTATTTACTATTTATTTTAACCAGAGCAGTGAGTGATGCATATGTTCACATAACAACCATTATTTATAAGTGAATAATAAAACTGTATTCATTGTAATGTTAGTTTTTGCATTGGGGGAGTTGTAATTTGGCGTATATTGACTTCTACAGTCCTGTGGTACGTCTGTAATATGTACCTATTGTAACACTTGTTGACTTGTTTATCAGAGTATACATATCATTGTAACGTGTAAATAAATGTGAAATTCTGTTAGTGATGGGAGTGAGTAGCACAGACTGAATGTTGGCGCGCAGTTGCAGGCTTGCAATTCGTAGCAGTGCAACAGTAGATCAGTGACGGAATTGACTGTAATCAAAACATTACCAACCTCAAAAACATTTAAGTCGTGTAAATGCTCCTTTCCTAAAAATACATCATATGTTACNTAATCAAAACATTACCAACCTCAAAAACATTTAAGTCGTGTAAATGCTCCTTTCCTAAAAATACATCATATGTTACGGTTTTGATTTTGAAAAGTTTTAGATGGTTAAAAGTTGTAACGACCATCTTTCAAATTTGTTTTGGGGTAGGGGACCAAAGTTCTTTTCTTAAATGGTTTTAATTGTTTCTGGAAGAAAAGTTTATTTTTAATTTCNTTTTGGGGTAGGGGACCAAAGTTCTTTTCTTAAATGGTTTTAATTGTTTCTGGAAGAAAAGTTTATTTTTAATTTCACCAGGGAAAAAAAATTAATATTAATAATGTATACCTTCATTTGAATTTAAGCTGTTTTGTATGTTAAGAAATTATTTTTGTGAATTTNAAATTAATATTAATAATGTATACCTTCATTTGAATTTAAGCTGTTTTGTATGTTAAGAAATTATTTTTGTGAATTTGTCGTATTAGTCGATTCTAGTTGTTTAACCTTTCGCAGATTTTTATGTCAAAAATATCTGTAAAAGTTTTTATGCTGCTTCACGAGAAATTTTTTTGGTTTTTAAGTGAAACTGAANTTTTATGTCAAAAATATCTGTAAAAGTTTTTATGCTGCTTCACGAGAAATTTTTTTGGTTTTTAAGTGAAACTGAAATAAATTTTGGATTGAAGTTTGGGATTTGATAAATTAGTACTACCAGAGATTATGTGAATTTGTAAATATGTAACTTATTTTGTATAATTTTGTTGTGTAATACCTAAATGGCTCAAGATGAAAGTGTACATGTCAAGAGTAACTTGTATGAATGTGAGTCGCATATAAATCAAAGTACTGTACAATGTATATGTACCATGTATAAAAGGTTTGTAGGCAATACAACATGTAATGTGTACTAAAGGAAGCCAAATAATTTTNATGTATATGTACCATGTATAAAAGGTTTGTAGGCAATACAACATGTAATGTGTACTAAAGGAAGCCAAATAATTTTGTAATTTTTAAGTTATCATTTCACGAAATTTTTTGCAGCACCAAAAATAATTTTTGCAACACTTTAAAATTTACCTAAAACNATGTATATGTACCATGTATAAAAGGTTTGTAGGCAATACAACATGTAATGTGTACTAAAGGAAACCAAATAATTTTGTAATTTTTAAGTTATCATTTTACGAAATTTTTTGCAGCACCAAAAAGAATTTTTGCAACACTTTAAAATTTACCTAAAACACTGGCAATGAAAAATACTTTTTACGCACACTTNCACCAAAAAGAATTTTTGCAACACTTTAAAATTTACCTAAAACACTGGCAATGAAAAATACTTTTTACGCACACTTCTTGTTGACATGACCAAACTTCATGTGCAAACGCAGTTGTAAAATGAACAGTCTTGTTTGAATATGCATTCAACCTTACAATAATTCATTATGTTAAGAAATGAGACTTCCGAAATTGCATCTAAATGTCCACAACATAAAATTTAAGAAGTGAAAAATGAAGTTTAATTGTGTGGAATTGTTATACATGCCTACATCGAAAAACTTTANAACATAAAATTTAAGAAGTGAAAAATGAAGTTTAATTGTGTGGAATTGTTATACATGCCTACATCGAAAAACTTTAATTGGTAAGAAGTACTATCATAACTGGTTTCGATGTTAGAACTGTGCAAAAATAAGGGTTTGGTTTTAAGACAGAATTTAAGTCTTATAATAATAATAATAATAATAATAATAATGAAATGCATTTCATTTGGAGCTTCTCTAACATAGTTTTACAAAATAATAATAAATTTTTCTCAACGTTGTAGATTTATCTTAATTGGATTTAATTGAGATGAACAAGCATGTGTGATTAGGGCAAATGAAAAAGATCTAGCACGAGATTTNTTATCTTAATTGGATTTAATTGAGATGAACAAGCATGTGTGATTAGGGCAAATGAAAAAGATCTAGCACGAGATTTGTCTACATTGACTTATATGGCAAATGGATAGTATTTAATTATTGCTGTTAAAACCCTTTGTTGTTGGTTCATTGAAGTTTCCAATGAATGTCCGAAACGTGTACTAAAGTCCAAAGGACAGGTGGGTATTCTGTTGTAGATTGTGTGAGGTTTTTCTTAGTGTGCTCCCATTTGCTTCCATTCTTTGTTCAATTGCTTTCATATCGTCTAATTTCATGTGAGAAAAAAGATTNTTAGTGTGCTCCCATTTGCTTCCATTCTTTGTTCAATTGCTTTCATATCGTCTAATTTCATGTGAGAAAAAAGATTAGTTCATCAGACAGGATAGCCAGTCTTCTTCACTGCCTAGAGAAATTTGTGAATTAACTTTCTCCCAAATCTCGTGCTGCTGGCTGCATTTTCTTGAGTGTTGGCATTATTTTGGCTACGTAAAGTTTGCTTGGTTCTTGGGACATCACTTAAATAAAAAATTTTCAATATTTTTTACTATTGTATTTACATACAGTATTCATTAATATTTTAGAAAGTTTGACACTTCATTCATTGCTGACGGTGCTGTAGTAATTTTATTAACCTTGTATGCATGAATTGTGCATTACGAAGGGGTGGGGGAGGAATTTCAGTAATATATCAGCATAATTGAAACAGCAATGGCAGCTGAAGTCACTTATAGTCTGGTCTGTCTGCAAATGGCTAGAATTTCTTTAAAATGTGCTTTAAACATTTGTCACAAATAAATATATACCATTAGGTGTTGCTAAGAAAAAAAATGTTGGTTTGGTAATTGTATTAGTGCCGGTATAACCCTCTATCATATCGGCACCAGTTAAAATATTTTTATGCTTAATTTTACTGGCAGCAGCTGTTTGAAACTATGGAATGTGGCCTTAATAGTGGAATGGGGTGGCCTCAACAGCAGATGGTACCTCCCACATGTAAGGGACTTCCTCATTGGAAGTTTTCTTCTTTGCACAGTGCAGACAATTATTCACTTTGGTGTGCAACGTCCCGGACAGAGGACTCTGACTAAAGAGATAAACACCGTACAAATTCTTATTCGATAAGGACTGAAATATTTCATGATAGCGGGGAGAATGCCATGTATTCACTCTACAAATCTCAACGTGCGACCGAGCATCGCAGCTTGGAATTATATCTTGTAAGTGCCGAGATCAAGTTCCACGCCCAGTAATGCCAGAGACTCCTGGTACTCTCGCTGGATGCTGGCGACGGCCTCAATCACCTGCCGCACGTCTGCGGACGTGGACTCCTGCGCACGGATCCGCAGTCTGAGTATGCCTGCNCGACGGCCTCAATCACCTGCCGCACGTCTGCGGACGTGGACTCCTGCGCACGGATCCGCAGTCTGAGTATGCCTGCAATTTGGTGCATTTTAGGTCTTCAGGAAACTTGTAAGTTTGCCAGTGCAAGGCTAAAAGTTATCCAACCCTTGAAACAGCTATTTGCAGATAATTTTTTTGTCAGATAGGGCGTGGTATATTTCTGTCAGTTATGGCTTCTGTAAGATTCAGNCAGCTATTTGCAGATAATTTTTTTGTCAGATAGGGCGTGGTATATTTCTGTCAGTTATGGCTTCTGTAAGATTCAGAGATTTATCAATACAATAATTGCAGTGCTGTTGTGTTGTCAACGCTGGAATAATGCACTGACTAGACATTCATGTTCTATGACCTCACCCTACAATTAATTATGATTTGTAATTTTAATAGAAGATTCTGGCACTTTGTATAAAAAAAATTAGAAAGTGCAACCCCAGGCAGCAATTTTTACCACCTTTGTGAACNTGGAATAATGCACTGACTAGACATTCATGAAGATACTGGAGTGGGATGTTAATTAATACTAAACATTAAAATTATGAAGATTCTGGCACTTTGTATAAAAAAAATTAGAAAGTGCAACCCCAGGCAGCAATTTTTACCACCTTTGTGAACAAATATGCGGGTGATGCTTTTCTATTGACACACTTCTGTATATTTGTACATTTATTTGTTGCACAGTTTTTGCTAATTATCCACTTGAAAAAATCATNCTATTGACACACTTCTGTATATTTGTACATTTATTTGTTGCACAGTTTTTGCTAATTATCCACTTGAAAAAATCATCTGTATTGGTAATTCTCTGTTAAGTTTATGCTGGATTCCATCGAATGAGAAAGATACAAATCTCCCCATATCCATTTTCTTCAGAAATAAATAATCTATAACCTCACATGACCCATTCAAGAATTAATGACATTATTCTTAAAGACTGACATTCTGGTGGAGTGTTCTGAAAGTTAAATTATCAAGTAGAATCAATCATCTACACATTTTAAGTTTAATACTGTAATTTTTTGCTCGTAAATTACTGCAAAGGCCACTTTCTCCAACATTTTATCAGTGGGACATGTATTGCAAATTTGCATATATATACTACTTTTAAACAGATGCCAACATAAAGAGNTCAGTGGGACATGTATTGCAAATTTGCATATATATACTACTTTTAAACAGATGCCAACATAAAGAGTTAAAAAAATTGAAGAACAAGCAATCTAGAACTATGATTTTTACATGCGCCTCTGTTGGAACGTTTAGATTAATCCGCATGATTATTTTATTTGGAATTGACTATATTGTGCCTTATTGAAACATACAAATTTAACATACGTACAAGAGAAAATTGGGAAATGCCACTAAAGCAAAATTTTTATTTTCAAACCTTGTAAAATGTATTTGTAAGATTTGCCTTCTCTCCCTGTTTTGCTCTCTCTCTGNGCAAAATTTTTATTTTCAAACCTTGTAAAATGTATTTGTAAGATTTGCCTTCTCTCCCTGTTTTGCTCTCTCTCTGTCTTTCGCTCTTTCCACATCACATTTCTCACAGTCTGTCTCTTGCGTTTTCTATTCTCTTTTTTANCTCTCTCTCTGTCTTTCGCTCTTTCCACATCACATTTCTCACAGTCTGTCTCTTGCGTTTTCTATTCTCTTTTTTATTATTACAGTAAATCCTTTTATTATGTTTTTCAGAAGACCGCGGGGAGAGTAGCATGAGTAGGAAAACATTGTAAAAGAGAGAAGCAAAAATTCAGTGTGGTAAAAGCAACATTTGAAATTATTTTATTATCGAAAGAATTGAAGAAACCACCACCATTATTTAAATAATCCTTTATGGTAGTTGCTACACTGGTTGAATTTCTTTGTTTCAAGTAATTATCTAAATGAAACTGCGAATGCTTCACATAAGACTGGGAGACGNTACACTGGTTGAATTTCTTTGTTTCAAGTAATTATCTAAATGAAACTGCGAATGCTTCACATAAGACTGGGAGACGACATAGTCCTGAACATTCTACTATTTAGGAGCTTGCAATTGAGTCAGTTTTACAACAGTTTCATCTTCTCTCTCTTGCTGCAGTTGTTGTGGGTGTTCAGTTTTTTACCACCTTACATGTTAATTTTTACTANAGTTTCATCTTCTCTCTCTTGCTGCAGTTGTTGTGGGTGTTCAGTTTTTTACCACCTTACATGTTAATTTTTACTATCTTGAGGATATATGCATCTTTAAATAAGATGTAAATGTTATTTACTGTACCAAACTCTTCCAGACCGGGATAAAATTAACTTATAATTGCGACTGGAAAGATTTCCTAGATTAATTTGAATAAATAAAGTGCATTATGTTTGTGTACAAATATAAGTACAGACCTATGTTCCCAGAGAAACTTACACATACTAATTTTAAATGTGAAACAACTTGATGTCATCTAATATACGTTGTCATTACTTACTACCATACAAACGTAAAATGTGCTTCATATGTGAAATAAGTTTTAAATTGAAGGTATATGAACTGGGTGGTGAGTAGAAATTAAAATTTGAAAAGGGACGGTGAAAACATTATTTTAGGGAATGTTTAACAGTGTGCCAATGGGAACCTCTATGGATTAGAAAAATACTGCATTACAGATGGGAAAACATTATAAATTAGATAATTAAAGGCAGGTCCTACTGTATATATAGNTTAGAAAAATACTGCATTACAGATGGGAAAACATTATAAATTAGATAATTAAAGGCAGGTCCTACTGTATATATAGGTTGGCTTCTGTGTAGCTGTTAAACTTTAACACCAAAATTCTTGTTTAGGTTTTAAAATCAATGCTTTTAATTTAAAATGCATAACAAATCTTGCTTTTGGGTGTCGCAATATTCCAGGAAATGGTAGAACCAAGCTATTACTAATGATAGAACAANCATAACAAATCTTGCTTTTGGGTGTCGCAATATTCCAGGAAATGGTAGAACCAAGCTATTACTAATGATAGAACAAGAACTTGTTTAGAAAACCTTGGTAAATAAATAGCTGAAATGACACCCCTCCTCATAGATATACAGTAGTTAAAAGCCACATGTTGCCTTGGATGAAAGAGTTGGAGGGTAAGAAACACTAGCAGCAAACATGGTCCTATATTCTTGAGCAACCAAGGGAGCTCGCCTAGATGTAGGAAGATTTTTGTGACTACCAATGTGAGATGCTGAAAGATCACATACGTGAATACCTAAGTTTCCCGTGACTAGCAGAGCATGGCACGAGGGACAGACACCAAAATTGAACTGGATGTGAAAATTATGTATCCGGAATTAAATTTAATTCTGAAGTTGCTGAAGTGAAAAGGGAAAAAATTAGTTTGTAAGAAAATTAATTCAGAAAAATATTTCAGTTCAGATCTCTTCGGACTTGAATGGCAATCGTAACCACAGCTATATCGGGACACGGAATTTAACTGAAGTAAGCAAAAGGCATTCCACAGGATTGAAATTCGTGAAGTAATTTAATTTCTATGCAAGTCCAGATTGAAATTAGACAATGTTATTGAATAGTCCAAACTCAAATTAAATATTCAGTCCGGCTATAATAAATGTAAAGACTAAAATTGAACTGATTTCCGAAAATCCCACTTTCCGAATGTAATACACAAGGTGGTTACATTTCGGAATAAGTCCGAACTGAAATTGGACAATGAGCCCCAAATTTTCCAAACTGAAAATAAATGTTCTGTGTAGAAGTTCTTAATACTGGAAATACTGAATTACGAACTGTAATTCTCAAGGTGGCTTTTATTTGTACGCCATCATGTTTTTGTATCTTTAGTGGCCATCATGTTTCTGCTCTATTGTCATGTTTACATGAGCTGTCGTGGTGCTGTACTCATCTGATTCACTATCCTTGTTTACAGCCTCTAGTGTGTGCTGATGTCGTTCATATTTTATAACTGCCAGTATGTGCTAGTGATATCTGCAATGTTTGTTTCTCTCATAGTCCACCAGTGCGCACCACTTGTGGCTACCATATTAGTTTCTCTTCTCACCACCAGACAGCACTGTTTCCTCAGTCGCCATAGGCAAAGTTGGCTTGTGATGTCTACATATAATGGTAGGGACTCGTGCTCTTACAAGTGCATTTATGTAAAAAAACCTGCTCAAAAACCTTACCATAGAGGTCTTGAGATCCGATGAGGGTGAAATGAGGTGGGAAGGGAACGTCGGAACGCCAGGGCCGGGGAAACGGGAGATTCCCGAGAAAACTCGCTGGCACGATTTCTACATGGTAAAATCCGAAGTGACCCGGCTAGGGATTGAACCTGGTTTGTCTAAGTGGGAGGCGAGCAGTCTAACCGTTCCGTTACTGCGGACCCCATGGCTGTTGTAGAGAGGAATTTTTTGTGAGAACATGAACAGTGTTCAATTAGCTCNGTTCCGTTACTGCGGACCCCATGGCTGTTGTAGAGAGGAATTTTTTGTGAGAACATGAACAGTGTTCAATTAGCTCCACGATAAAAATCCAATCTTGCACCAGAACTTATTGTATATTTTTAAGATTCTGTGAATATTTACTGAGCATTGATNCACGATAAAAATCCAATCTTGCACCAGAACTTATTGTATATTTTTAAGATTCTGTGAATATTTACTGAGCATTGATACTCTGATTAAATATGTAGGAATGGAACAAAATATAGAAGTACGAAATACATTTTGAAGTACAGTTCTTTAGCATGTTTATATATATATATATATAATGTTTTTTCCATTCACCTGGAATGCAATATAGAACTGGACAAACGAATATCAGTTCGGGTCGGACTTGAACTTGAACCAAAATGATATTATTTTGTAAGTCCCTGCATGGCACTACCTCAGCATAAAATACATCTTAAATTATTAGGTAACAGCATTACGACAGATCATGATTAGCTGTCGTACATGTGTGCAAACAGAAATACGGTAATGCAATATTGTGTTCTCACTAAAACACCAGAAAGTAGTGGGAACATATTTATCAAGAAATAATGGTTGGAACTTGTGGTTGCTCAATAGTCATAGACTCTCAATTCCATGAATAGTTTATATGATAGCAAAATTTTATAACAATATCCTTAGACACCAGCAAAATTTGATTACCATTTACAATATCTATTAAAACTGTAAAACTTAAAAAGAAATTACAATTCTGAAAGACTCCTGGGATGCATCCACCGTATTATTGATTGCAGCAAATTTAGTTCATTATTGAACAGTTTCGTTAATTAATTTTTTAGAGACTACAATTAAACTTAACTTATTAACTTAATTCATATTTTTTATGCATGTTAAGAAATTATAAGTCAATCATCAAAGCTGATTCAGGCAGTTTTCTAAGTAGAAGGAAAGGTCTGCGTGAAACTTAGCTGTATTCACAAGAGAGGTTCTAATCCAGTCTGCAAGAACAGGCAAAAAAAAAAAAGCGGCCAAATTTGATCATATTGGACTTGGATGTCATAGAGATGCTGTCACCAGACAGATGAAAGCAGGCACCATAATGCAGGAAATGATAGGGCAGGCGTGTGCTCTTGCCTGCGCCCTCAATGGCGACAGGTGAACATCAGAATTTGTGTAGATTAAATCACTGGAAAAATTACAAAAATTTCAAAACAAAGGTCTTAACTAATGTGTTGGCTAAAACAAAGTCAAATAAAACTAAACCGTACTGTAGGCACTTCGGTGCGAAAAAAATACANTAACTAATGTGTTGGCTAAAACAAAGTCAAATAAAACTAAACCGTACTGTAGGCACTTCGGTGCGAAAAAAATACAACTTCTGCCACAGCACGAGACGATGCTAAACGTCACGCTGGGGCCAAACAAAAGTACGTGAAGCAGTGTTGCCAACNACTTCTGCCACAGCACGAGACGATGCTAAACGTCACGCTGGGGCCAAACAAAAGTACGTGAAGCAGTGTTGCCAACATCTTTTAGTGTGTTTGTATCAATACACAAAATTTACCAGAAAATCTTGGTCTGTTTAAAGTTAAATTTAGACAAAACATATAAANTGTGTTTGTATCAATACACAAAATTTACCAGAAAATCTTGGTCTGTTTAAAGTTAAATTTAGACAAAACATATAAAGTATTAGTTTTTGCAGCTTGAAACATTATATAGCTTGCTGCATTTGCTCGTCACCATGTACTAGTATATGGAAANAAGTATTAGTTTTTGCAGCTTGAAACATTATATAGCTTGCTGCATTTGCTCGTCACCATGTACTAGTATATGGAAACTGAAACAATCGCTAGCCATATGTACAAAGGCATGGTACTCTGAAGCTGTATGAACGGATACTTTCACTGTAGAGGTTTCAGGAACTTTGCTTAGGCGTGTCTTACAATGAAATTGATACGAATCACGGAAGTGGCAATCCTAACACGTTAAAACGTTAATTCTGTAATGGGTTACACGCGTTCGTGGATAGTTAATGGATTNCGGAAGTGGCAATCCTAACACGTTAAAACGTTAATTCTGTAATGGGTTACACGCGTTCGTGGATAGTTAATGGATTCCTTATAAAAGTATTAATAAATTGTATGGATCCATGTAAGAAAGCTGGGCAGTTACTATAGGACAGAGCCAAAACCTAATATTGACTGAGTGAAGANATTGTATGGATCCATGTAAGAAAGCTGGGCAGTTACTATAGGACAGAGCCAAAACCTAATATTGACTGAGTGAAGAGATTTGAGCGGCTCTTAGCATCGTGGTCCTGAGAGCAGAGGAGGGTGAAGCGAGGCAAGTATGGAACAGCACCGGAATGAAAGTGCAGGGGAAACTCGAGATGCCCGAGAAAGCCCGCCGGCCAGCGGCACTGGCACGATTCCCACATGCGAAAATCCGAGAGCTATCCCGCCGGGAGTCTAATTCTGTTTGCCTAGGTGAGAGGAGAGTGGTCTGACCACTACACCATTGCGGACCNAGCTATCCCGCCGGGAGTCTAATTCTGTTTGCCTAGGTGAGAGGAGAGTGGTCTGACCACTACACCATTGCGGACCAAACATATATATGGACGACTTAAAAAACATTGCTGATGTGTTTTTACACCAAATACCAAGAAACACCTTTTAGTAATTATACTCAGAACGAGTTGCATATGCTAAGATAATGGCAATGTAAACAAACACTCGCTTGGTGATAAAAATTAATNATTATACTCGGAACGAGTTGCATATGCTAAGATAATGGCAATGTAAACAAACACTCGCTTGGTGATAAAAATTAATGAAAGATGGTGCAAAAGAGACAATATTGCAACATTATACTAGCAAAATGATGAAAAAAAGACTAGAAGGTTGTTTGAAAAAAGTTCAAACGCAACTTAATGCCACCAAAAATGACCTAACTACTGAACTGCCCCACATCAGCCAACCGAGATACTGATTCCACAACACCTTCAGAAATAAAAAGTACCTGTCTTTGGTATACTTACAATGTGTCACTGGTATGTTATGAACTTTNTCCACAACACCTTCAGAAATAAAAAGTACCTGTCTTTGGTATACTTACAATGTGTCACTGGTATGTTATGAACTTTGTGAGGTGATTTCCGATCTGAAATGGGACAGAATATATAATACAACTCATAGCCCAAAAGTGATTACCGAGGGANTTGTGAGGTGATTTCCGATCTGAAATGGGACAGAATATATAATACAACTCATAGCCCAAAAGTGATTACCGAGGGAGGTACGCAACGTACATTCAGGGATGTGTCTTCTCGAAACTTTAATTTTGCATACGGTGGAAGAATACCTACGTGCAAAATTGGCGGAACAGTATGTCTGTGAAAGCAGAGCTTTCAAAAGTGCTCACTTAACTGAGAAGAGAGTGTAGGTACTCACGGTGACTTTCACTTAGGAGCATGCAGCACAGGTCTTCCATCACACGTATCTCGTGGATCAAGCCTATGAACTCGAAGCTCTGCAGACGTGGGAACTGGCTGAACGTGTCGGGTAGCATTGTGTCCAGGTACTCCCTGCTGCGGTGCAGGTGGATGCAGAGGACTTCTGCAAAGCAAAGCCTCTGCAACTATAGATGCATTCTAGCCATCACGGGAACTGACCAGACTTCAAATGCTGGAGCTTAATCAGTTTCTTCACACTTTTTGAATCAAACCTTTGGAAAAAAACACCTCTTGTATGGCAAGTTTGGTTGCTTTCTAAATAAGTATAAAACGCTTGTGATGCAGAACGTAAGTCAACATGAAAGTACCTTCTTTGGTTAAATCTAACTTATTGAATATGAAATGGATATTTAATGTTATAAAGTTTTAAAATTAAAATTAATAAATACGGATATAAAATAGATGTGTTGGTAATGCCTAGTAAGAAATAGTTCTTATGCAATAAACACTGAAGAGCCAAAAAAAAAACTGGTACACCTGCCTAATATCTTGCAGCCCCCCCCAAGCTCGCAGAAGTGCCGTAAGACGACGTGGCATGGACTCGACTAATGTCTGAAGGTACCCAGGAGGCAATTCACACCATGAATCCTGCAGGCCAGTCCACAAACCCAATCTGCGCCAATTAGAGAAAGGGTTGCACGTCTGTCACGTTGAATGATTGTCGTCAGTCGTCGTTTGTCCCGTTCTTTCACAATCTTTTTCCAGCTGCAGCGATGTCGAAAATGTGATTTTTTTTTTTTTTNTCGTCGTTTGTCCCGTTCTTTCACAATCTTTTTCCAGCTGCAGCGATGTCGAAAATGTGATTTTTTTTTTTTTTTCTTCTCTCTTCAGTGTATAATTACCCTGAGTGCACACGATTGCGGTGTGTTGGCCCTTTAGNTTTTTTTTTTTTTCTTCTCTCTTCAGTGTATAATTACCCTGAGTGCACACGATTGCGGTGTGTTGGCCCTTTAGTGTAATTTTTTAAGCTTTGTTTGTATGAGGCGGAGGAATAATCTGGAAGTAGAACTTTAGCAGGGCTTCAGAAAAGTTGGAAGTAACTGTGAATCGACTATACATACAAATTCCGATATATTCTTAAGGCAGAGGGGGTTATTCAGGCCTTGAGATCTATCGGGTATGGAGATGTGAGGGAAAATTATTTTTGGGAGTTAAGCCATGCTACCTTGGAGAGGGAAGAAGTCTGAACTGCATAAAAACACAGTTTAGCTTGGAAGCCTTCTGGAGTTTCATACATTACATATATTTCAGTGTTTGGTGGAAATTCTATTCTCAGTTTATTTATTTGTCTTCAGGAGGGGCCCGGCCCCTCTGGACCAACCCTCTCGCTACACCACTGGTATAGAAGGGATTTTGGACAGCTCTTAACAGCGAGGTCTTGAGAGACCACNGACCAACCCTCTCGCTACACCACTGGTATAGAAGGGATTTTGGACAGCTCTTAACAGCGAGGTCTTGAGAGACCACTGGTATACCCATCTAAAAATGTGTGTACTTGTTGCAAATAACTATTTTAAAACATGTTGCCAAATNTGGTATACCCATCTAAAAATGTGTGTACTTGTTGCAAATAACTATTTTAAAACATGTTGCCAAATTTTTATTGACACACTACAGCTGAAATATTGCGTATCTGCAACACGGTTTTTTTTAGAAAACATAACAAATTGTTTATATAGTTCTGTAATTTACAATAAACTGCTTTACTCGTTATTTTTAAGNTTGAGAGACCACTGGTATACCCATCTAAAAATGTGTGTACTTGTTGCAAATAACTATTTTAAAACATGTTGCAAAATTTTTATTGACACACTACAGCTGAAATATTGCGTATCTGCAACACGGTTTTTTTAGAAAACATAACAAATTGTTTATATAGTTCTGTAATTTACAATAAACTGCTTTACTCGTTATTTTTAAGTTACATAAATACCTGCAAATAAAATTGTAACCAAACACTNGTTACATAAATACCTGCAAATAAAATTGTAACCAAACACTACAGTAATTCAGTAGAAATTATTTTCTTTAAATTTAAAAATGCAACACTCAGTAAGAGAGAGAGAGTGATGAGGTTAGAATAATATGTGCATGGATACAGAAAGTTCGAGACTTCCTCTCTCCTCCTCCTCTCTCCTCCTCCTCCTCTCTCCTCCTCCTATCTCTCTCCTCCTCCTCTCTCCTCCTCCTCCTCTCTCCTATCTCCTCCTCTCTCCTATCTCCTCCTCTCTCCTATCTCCTCCTCTCTCCTCTTCCTCCTCTCTCCTCTTCCTCCTCTCTCCTCTTCCTCCTCTCTCCTCTTCCTCCTCTCTCCTCATCTCTCCTCTCTCCTATCTCCTCCTCTCTCCTATCTCCTCCTCTCTCCTATCTCCTCCTCTCTCCTATCTCCTCCTCTCTCCTCTTCCTCCTCTCTCCTCTTCCTCCTCTCTCCTCTTCCTCCTCTCTCCTCTTCCTCCTCTCTCCTCATCTCTCCTCTCTCCTCCTCCTCCTCTCTCCTCCTCCCTCCTCCTCTTCTATCCTGTAATGAAAAGTAAACACCTATGTGTAAAAAATACAAAAAAAATTACAATATAGGAAACGGTTGTGTACTCGTAGAGAGCCTGAACTCTTAGTAGGTACAGTGCGACTACAGAGTACTTGAGTATACGGAGGTAAAATAGCCCCTTATTCAGCAGACTCCAGCTACACACGCCGGAAAAATGGCATAACTGACCAGCAACATGGAACACCGTTCGCCAATCAGCGCCTGGAAACTTATTCGCCAGCCGGCAGTGTAACCAACAGGTAACCTTTCGCAGCACATGGTAGCCAATCAGACGTAAGGTCCGTTCCCAGAGCGTCGCGCAGCGAATGGGCACGCCATTTTGTCTCTTGTGCATTTATTTACTCTGCGATGCTGTACCGTGTCGTAAGCACGCAACAATTATTCCAGTGTCTTTATCTGCGTCGAGAATTGGGACTGTGTGCGGGAGCATAAGTGAAGTTGTTTGTCGAACACCCAGTGATGGGAGACAGCAGTCAAATGCGGCAGTTCCGCCGAGTGTGCGAGCCCCCGCCGGCATTTTCAGCGACTGTCCCGACGGGTGAGAAGGAAGATGCTGCAAGAGTCTGCATGACGACACACAACTAGCAGGCCGGTCTGTGGTGCTTCAATCCCGGCACCCGGCGTTCCGAGGTGTACAAGAGGCGTCCCGACAGATGTACAATGTGGAGGCATGCGTGGCACCTGCCGAGGTATGCAGTTTCTTGGCGATTGTTTTATGGCCGTTTAAGATCGATACTCAAGTCATTGACCCACGTGTTGCTTGCCCAGTTTAGCTGTATTTACTGTATTTTAGTATNCCGTTTAAGATCGATACTCAAGTCATTGACCCACGTGTTGCTTGCCCAGTTTAGCTGTATTTACTGTATTTTAGTATGAGCAGATTTCAGCCATTCGTAGGCAGATTGCTGCACGGTGCTTGGCATCGGGGTCACATCCCTGTAGTTTTTATTTTTTTTTAATGGGAAAAGGGGGGGGGGAAGTTGATTTCCCATTTACCATATTCCTGCTGGGTTCTTCCTGGTTTTGTCGTGCCCCTGATCCACGCCCGTGTGCTTTCGGACAGGCAGTTTTTGCGAACTGGATAGTTCGATATTTGGTGAGGTTCATTGTAGTTTTTATTGGTTCGCACAATTTTTTTTGTCCGCCACCTGGACTCGTACGGCGCAGGTTCGTGTTGCGCGGCGATACAAGTGCCCCCGTCTCATTTTCATGTTGCATGCATAATATACACGGTTTCCGCGTAATTTAAAGAACCACTCACAAGAGTTATTGTAATTTATCCACAATTATTTAAATGCCTTTTGTACGGCATTTTAACGGATTGTCTCTACTATGCATGTTGCGCTCATTTGTCTTGTAAGCATTTTATAACTACGATAATTTTTGCTTCCCCCCCCCCCCTTTCCCAATTGCTAATGATTGGACGCTTATTAGCGTATTTGCCATTGTACTCCAAGTTTGTTAGTAAATGGCTTTTTTTTTCATTCGTACGTAGGGAGAGGAAAATCCCGCGAATTCATTTCAGGACAAGAAAGACGTCAAACACGTGCNTTTTTTTTCATTCGTACGTAGGGAGAGGAAAATCCCGCGAATTCATTTCAGGACAAGAAAGACGTCAAACACGTGCACACTGAAGTTACATTTGCAATTGGATCACAGTTCTTTAGACGCGCCCTGGATGACTCTGAGCCAATAGCAGTCTTTCAAGGAAACGAGTAACGAGTACTATACTGCTAGGTATGTAGTAACACTGGCTACTCTCTGGGGCAGCAGCCGATGAGCAAACATCTGAAGATCGAGTGTACACAGGACTGTGGAGTCCAGCCAACAGGTCATTGAACTCTTTCCTGTCACTGTTCATACGTACTCTGGAGCACCCGTACCCTCTGTCCCCATATCTCCCTGTGTGAGCAGACGGGTGTGGTAAGAATGCGACTTAGGAGTCGGGCTCGGTACGCACCTAGGGACGGGCGGTACCACGCGGCGAGTAGTCGCAAGGTGACGTTGAAGTCCCAAGGAGCTCCACGGGACAGCTGCAGGCCCGAAGAGACGCACAGGTGTCGCAGAGGCATGGAGGGCCTCAGGAAGGACTTGATCTTCTCGTACTCCGCCACGCCCACTGCAACCCACACAGGGCACGGTATACCGTGGACCACCAGAGGATGCCGGTGTCCCAGTTCGGAACAGGAAGTCGTGGAGTACTCAACCCGAGGGTCTCGCAGGGGCCGCGGTGCTGAGCGGCCAGACTACTCGCCTCACACCTAAGCGAACCGGGTTCGATTCATAAAGGGGGTCGGTCCCGGATTTCCGCAATGGGAATCGTGCCGGACGATGCCGCTGGTCGGCGGGTTTTTCTCGGGTATCTCCCGTTTCCCCGCACTTGCATTCCGGCGCTGCTCCATGCTCACCTCACTTCACCCTCATCGNTTTTCTCGGGTATCTCCCGTTTCCCCGCACTTGCATTCCGGCGCTGCTCCATGCTCACCTCACTTCACCCTCATCGGCTCTCAATACCTTGATATTAAGAGCCGTCCTACTCACTTTGATTTAAAAATATGAAGATACCGCGAATATAGACTNGCTCTCAATACCTTGATATTAAGAGCCGTCCTACTCACTTTGATTTAAAAATATGAAGATACCGCGAATATAGACTATAGTAGGTATAGGCTGTCCACGGTAAAGCGAGTACTTTTTGAAGCAGTCTCATCAGACATTTAATTGTGGCCGCCGACTTTTGGATTCATGATCAAATGTATATACTGTGTTTAATACTCACACGACAGTGTTTACATTTACAAGTGGTGGTAGGATATTAATTTGCTGATAGGAAAAAGTAATCAGGGTTTCTAAAGTGTTGATTTTACCGTGAACAGCCTATGCGTGTATGGATCCAGAAATGCACTGAGTGCAGCTCACGGACCGGTGCTCACCGATGACCAGTGAGACGGTGAGCTGGGGGTGCACTCTGACGGCCAGCTTCCAGACGTCGTCCGGGACGGCCGGGGACTCCAGCTCGCGCTCCAGACAGAGCAGCTGGAGAAACTGCAGGTTGGCTGGAGTCCTGATCGCCAGTTGAACAAGCACCTCCGCCGTCAGCTGTCCATAGTTGAGTGCCAGGAACCTCAGCGAGGTGAACGTGCTCAGCGCCTTCTCGTAGTCTCCCCTGCCCATCTTGGTGAGGAACCCGGGAGAACCTGCTAGAATAGTCGATCCATGGTGATACTCTCTACCATATATGAAGGCCACATTCTTGACAGTTGACGATCGCCGCGCCAATGTTTACTTTTCGTCTATGCATCCATTCGCCATCAACTGGCTTTGATGCGATGAATCAGCGCGTCCAGGAGGTGCTGCTTCGTGCGGCAATTAGTGAACTACTTGGGTGGCCGCGGTAGGGGCCGAGAGGTTTGAAGAGCGTGTGTAGGGTCGTTCGTAAAAGCTGTACACGAAATATATGTTACTCTTCTGGCTTGTAGTGCTTCGAAAATAACCCCACAGATGGCGCGCACAACATTTCAGCGCGTGCTCTGAGCCGCATTTTTTTCTCAAGAGGTAACGTCTTTGTAAAGTTTACTGTTGTTCTATTACTGGCTCGGAACGAAAGGAATTTGAAATATTTTTCAGTCAGATTATCAGAAAAAATAATCCAACAATATTAGGCAATATTTCTGTATGCTTTTGGAATTAATATCAAACACGTAAGGAAAGCCGGGTTGGAGAGGGGGGATAAGACGTNCTTGTAGTGCTTCGAAAATAACCCCACAGATGGCGCGCACAACATTTCAGCGCGTGCTCTGAGCCGCATTTTTTTTCTCAAGAGGTAGCGTCTTTGTAAAGTTTACTGTTGTTCTTAATGACCGAGCCTTGCTTTCCTTATTGAAATATTTTTCAGTCAGATTATCAGAAAAAATAATCCAACAATATTATGCAAATAAAGACATACGAAAACCTTAATTATAGTTTGTGCATTCCTTTCGCGGGTTGGAGAGGGGGGATAAGACGTGAATTTTTTTTTTGAAATTGTGTTTCATTTGGATATGGATTGTTTTAATGTGACTTTAATTTTGAACACTTATACATTTCTACTTTAGCACGAAGTTTAGTTTTTAACATTAAAAACCGTTGTTTTATGAACACGTAAAATAATATGTATTAATTAAGCTTGGAACTTTTTCNTTAGTTTTTAACATTAAAAACCGTTGTTTTATGAACACGTAAAATAATATGTATTAATTAAGCTTGGAACTTTTTCTTATGGCGTATTTTCGGCTGGTCTAATGTGTGTCGGCAGTGTACTCAGAATAGCCAACGTAATATTAAGTTTTGTTCGTTCGTGCATCAGCTGATACAGGATTTTGTAAATGGCACGTTGTTTGTTTTGAATACATGAAATTGCCACTCGCTGACTGCCAGAATGTGGCCTTCTTATATGAAATGAACTATACTTCCAACNTGAAATTGCCACTCGCTGACTGCCAGAATGTGGCCTTCTTATATGAAATGAACTATACTTCCAACTTTCTTGAAGCCCTGCTAGAGTTCTACTTTCAGCATATTACTGCGTTTTTGCAGCTCAATCAAATATCTGGTCTATCAAAAAGTTCGTTGGGGTCTTCAGGAAGTATGCAGTCCACGTTCTTGTCGTCTTCTGCATTATTCACAACACTTTTTCCCAGCAAAGCCGGTGGAAAGATGTGCGAGGACGTCGAAAAAATCGCCATTGTTTTCACCGTCTACACTGTCTTCGTTATCGTATCCATGGCCCTTCCCTTTTTCTGCAGAGGCACTTACCACTTTAAGCAGTCGTGTTTGTAGTTGCTCATAGGAAAGGAAAGAAGGAGTATCATCGTCGGCAACAATAGTCTTCGCAGATACTGGTGCTACATTGCTTTTTTTTAAGTTCGTTAAGTTTACGTGCCAGTTTAGAAAGTGTATACCGTAAAACTCGACAACTTTGTGCCACTTTTTGATATTTGCAAGCATAATCACCCTTTTTTTTTTTATTAAGATAACTGGTTGGGAATATTATTCAGCATAACTACACATCTCAGAAATGTAATCCTGTGGCCAAAACAAATCCAGGTAGCAAGGGAAGTGAGGGGGAATTGTTTTTTGTGTGGCCCATTGTTGTATACACAAGTAAGTCAACTATGGGCCACGTCTTCTTGTCCCATTAAAATACGTATCAAACGTGCCCTGGCCCAATGTTGTTACGCTATAATTATCCACGAGTCAAAACTGTATACATTTTGGTTTTTTACATTTTCCCTTAATGTTTAATTGGTGTTTTTCATGTTTTTTTTTTCNAGTCAAAACTGTATACATTTTGGTTTTTTACATTTTCCCTTAATGTTTAATTGGTGTTTTTCATGTTTTTTTTTTCAAATAAGTAAAAATGTCAATTGTAAATAAATATGTTATTTAAACGCTAGATAGCTAGATAGCTCTCTTGTTCTGAAAGCAGCTGTGGCCCATTGTTGGGTCGCTGGCCCAAAGTTGTCGAATCTTACGGTAGGTATTTCATACGATCCGATTGTATGGCACACTGTTCGTTGCTAGTNGCTGGCCCAAAGTTGTCGAATCTTACGGTAGGTATTTCATACGATCCGATTGTATGGCACACTGTTCGTTGCTAGTATTGACCATAGTTTCCTCGCCTTCCGTGAACATGTAATGCAGCGTATTAACAGGAGGAAGCGAGGTCGTCACACGCCGTTTCTCGGTAGGAGAAGGAACACCATATTTACAGACCTTGGCATGTCTATTCCAAGTTATCACCTCGTGCGAACTGCCTAGGGCAGTTTTTACAGCTAAAAATCACACGAGATGGGTTCTTCGGACATTAACCCTTCTCGTATCGCCGCGCATTGTAGTCGAACGCATATGCTTTGTCGCAGTATCTGCGCTGTCGGCGATTCGACGATGAAGGCGTTGGTCCCGACTCCATTTTCATCACTGCCAGTCGTAGGCGCGAATAATCTTCGGTACAAGGAGAGTGTTCACTTCAAAATCAATGTTTGATACACGGTGTCAGAACGTGAACTGAGCTGCTGCTGACTTTCATGATTCTCTATAAGCGCGATTCTTTTTACCGGTGAATTTAAAAAAAAANACGTGAACTGAGCTGCTGCTAACTTTCATGATTCTCTATAAGCGCGATTCTTTTTACCGGTGAATTTAAAAAAAAAATTATTACAGATGGCAAAAAAAAATTACGGCTAATAAAATTAATGCTAACATTTCCAAATGCTCGCGAACGTCCAATATTATGCTTGTATAAATACGGGCANTACGGCTAATAAAATTAATGCTAACATTTCCAAATGCTCGCGAACGTCCAATATTATGCTTGTATAAATACGGGCAACGATATATTAATATTGCCTCGATTTTTAAATTTCTCACACCTACTTATTCCTGCTGGTCAGCGCGTTTTCTCGGANACGATATATTAATATTGCCTCGATTTTTAAATTTCTCACACCTACTTATTCCTGCTGGTCAGCGCGTTTTCTCGGAGGTATCCCGTTTCCCCCACCCCTCCATTCCGACGCTGTTCGATACTCACCTCAATCACCCTCATCGGCTCTCGAGACCTCGCTGTTAAGAGCAGTCTTAATCTCGTCACTCGCCNTCGATACTCACCTCAATCACCCTCATCGGCTCTCGAGACCTCGCTGTTAAGAGCAGTCTTAATCTCGTCACTCGCCTACCAATTCAATTTATTTCTTTAGTTCGGCAAGCAAGGTGCACGAAACTAAATATTTGTCCGTCAGAAGTTATTGTTCGACTGAATNATTTATTTCTTTAGTTCGGCAAGCAAGGTGCACGAAACTAAATATTTGTCCGTCAGAAGTTATTGTTCGACTGAATAAAACCGCTCGACTATGGAAAGTGTTACCGAGCGTGTTGAACTCACAAGCTCTGGCGTCAGTCACAGTGGGCCATTAGTATATTCCGTACCATATAAGAAGGCCACTTTTTGACAGCTCGGTGAAAGTAGCGCTACTGGTTACATCTGACTACGTATCCTTCCGCCATGAGCTGGTCCGTCAAGTCGGGTCTGTATTTTTTATCAACACGCTGTCAGCTAATCCACTTCTGATTGTACTGTAATGCTAAACACATTTTAAGATATTTTAAGACTGAAATCTGTTAAAAAAAAAAAANCAGTGGGCCATTAGTATATTCCGTACCATATAAGAAGGCCACTTTTTGACAGCTCGGTGAAAGTAGCGCTACTGGTTACATCTGACTACGTATCCTTCCGCCATGAGCTGGTCCGTCAAGTCGGGTCTGTATTTTTTATCAACACGCTGTCAGCTAATCCACTTCTGATTGTACTGTAATGCTAAACACATTTTAAGATATTTTAAGACTGAAATCTGTTAAAAAAAAAAAAGTAGGTTATAAAAGTAAAAATATAAAATGTTGCAAATAATTAAATATTTGCTAACTCTTTTTTAATTTGTCCGAAATAGTGAATTTGGGTTAATATTTGTGAGATGGTCTGTTGTATCTATTATAACACTTTGGATGTTATAGCTAATATATTCGAGTTGGAAATATGTGACGTGGAATAACGTTAGAATTTCTTAAAAATTATTCACGCGTATCTACATAACTTTCTACGAAAACAAGGAGATGGATTTCGAGAGAACAATATGGCGTNTTAAAAATTATTCACGCGTATCTACATAACTTTCTACGAAAACAAGGAGATGGATTTCGAGAGAACAATATGGCGTATAATTTACGTAGACGAACGATTATAATAAAGTTTATGTTCGTGTGTGTTAGGCGAAAATCTACGAAGCACTACGGGCGACGTCGACCGGCGCATGTAAAGCGGTTTCGCCTCTACGTGCAAGGCGCTCTACTGGGGTGCATTCTTCCCGTCGACGACTTTCCCGAGCGGTAAGCCAGTAATTTTATTGGACGCGACTCTGTAACAAAGTCAAACGCACGCCCCTTCGTAGTTTCGCATGTATCCGGTTCGTATATTTCGAGATACAGCAGTCTGAAATAGCCGTTTATAGCTCTGTTAGCGGGTGCGAAATTATGTTTCCAATGTACGTGATGTCTTGAAAGTATCATTCCGTCTTCGTCTGGAACGTACTTTCTTTCCGCAGGTAAACCTATTGGGGAATGTTTAGTAGTTTTGTCAATAAAGGCATTTTTTCAAACACTTTGCGACGCATTTGAAGTGCAAGGTAGGCGACCGCCTTAATAGCTATGAGTTCTTTCTCTTTGTAAAGAGGAACCCTCATGAATCTTATTTACACTGCTATTAAAGAAGAAAATTAATATGCGCTTGCTCATAAGTCGGATCGCACCCCCAATAAAACGCTGTCGTAAGTACACTGAAGAGTAAAAAAAAAATGGCACACCTGCCTAACATCGTGTAGGGCCCCCAGCACGCAGAACTGCCGCAAGACGACGTGGCGTGGACTCAACTAATGTCTGAAGGTATGCAGGAGGCAATTCACACCATGAATCCTGCAGGGCAGTCCACAAATCCAATCTGCGCCAATTCGAGAAAGGGTTGCACGTCTGTCACGTATTATGATTCTCGTCAGTCGTCGTTTGTCCCGTTCTTTTTCACGATCTTTTTCCGGCCGCAGCGATGTCGAAGCTGTGATGTTTTACCGGATTCCCGATATTCACGGCACACTCGTGAAATGGTCGTACGCNGCCGCAGCGATGTCGAAGCTGTGATGTTTTACCGGATTCCCGATATTCACGGCACACTCGTGAAATGGTCGTACGTGAACATCCAAATGTTGTCGCTACCTCGGAGATGCTATGTCCCATCTCTCGTGCGCCGACTATAACGCCACGTTCAAACTCACTTAAATCTTGATAACCTGCCATTGTAGCAGCAGTACCCGATCTAGTCGCCGACCGCATCGCGTTACTCTGATTGGTTCCATACATTTGTTATTTTCATACGCAAGCCTATACCAGTTTTTTTTGGCTCTTCAGTGTATAATGCCAAAGTTGATAGAGAAACGCATATAAAGTGTTACAGTTAATAAGTAATCTTAATGAAATATCAATAATTTTTTTACTATTTAAATATAAAACGTATAAATTAGTTAACTGTGAATGTGGGGTTTTTANAATGAAATATCAATAATTTTTTTACTATTTAAATATAAAACGTATAAATTAGTTAACTGTGAATGTGGGGTTTTTATAGAATTGTGTTGATACTATTAATTCTTTTCGATTATATTGTAGTACTTAAACTCGGTAAAAGAGAATCTTAATGAATTGTTTATTTATAGAATTTGAAAATGTCATTCTATTTTCCTGTAGGTATGTTATTTTTGATTGGCACATTTTTTTTTTAAATTTGTTATTTCAATTAATTGCTAAAAAATTTTTTTTANTAGGTATGTTATTTTTGATTGGCACATTTTTTTTTTAAATTTGTTATTTCAATTAATTGCTAAAAAATTTTTTTTAATTATATTGTTTTTACGGCATATCTGTAAGTCTTTCTAGCCTATAATAGTGACTCGCATATACNATACTAAATTAAGAAAAGCTAATATAACATCATGAATTTGAGCCATTTTCAGAATCTTAATGAATTGTTTATTTAAGAATTTGAAAATGTCATTCTATTTTCCTGTAGGTATGTTATTTTTGATTGGCACATTTTTTTTAAAAATTTGTTATTTCAATTAATTGCTAAACAATTTTTTTAAATTATATTGTTTTTACGGCATATCTGTAAGTCTTTCTAGCCTATAATAGTGACTCGCATATACGATTTTCAAAATNATTATATTGTTTTTACGGCATATCTGTAAGTCTTTCTAGCCTATAATAGTGACTCGCATATACGATTTTCAAAATGACTGCCCTGTAAATATTTTAGGTTATTAAACCCGGTTTTCCAAAATCTAGATCGATTAAAGCCNGATTTTCAAAATGACTGCCCTGTAAATATTTTAGGTTATTAAACCCGGTTTTCCAAAATCTAGATCGATTAAAGCCGGAGTGGGTGCTCCTAATCCTACCTCTGTATTGCATGTTAGAATACGGTACGAGACGTTCTGGGTTCGAGACCTGGGTAAGGCACGTGTGTATTTGAAATGTCTCACTAGAATTGCATCTCTAATGATATATCCTTAACAAAACGTCAAGTCCTACTTATATTCTACGTTTTTAAGAATTTCATCAAATCTGTATGCATACATGTACAAGAAAGTAGGCTCATTATTTTTGTGTGTGTNATTTCATCAAATCTGTATGCATACATGTACAAGAAAGTAGGCTCATTATTTTTGTGTGTGTGTATATATATATATACATACATCCGTATATATGCAACCCGCAGAAACTACTACCCATCTAACATAACATGAGTCGTANACATACATCCGTATATATGCAACCCGCAGAAACTACTACCCATCTAACATAACATGAGTCGTAGCAGAACACCACGTGCGCGTTGATTCATTGTCGCCAGTATAGTAAGCGGTGAACGGGTGGTGTTATGTCAGAAATCCGTTGAGAAGCAGTCACTTTTCAAAGAGTGCACATCCGTTTATCGCGTTGAAACAGATTACTGCGATGTTTACCGAATACGTCGGTACGTGACGATTGCGTCTTTGGTTAACACACACCCGCCTCGCTTCGAGCCACTGAGTTTCTTCGTGTGACAAAAAAAAANGTGACGATTGCGTCTTTGGTTAACACACACCCGCCTCGCTTCGAGCCACTGAGTTTCTTCGTGTGACAAAAAAAAAATACAGTCCCCGCTTACTGCATCGACGAAGAGGAATCAACCCGCGCGTGCTGTTTCGTAGCGATTCTCTNAAAAAAAATACAGTCCCCGCTTACTGCATCGACGAAGAGGAATCAACCCGCGCGTGCTGTTTCGTAGCGATTCTCTAATTTCCGCACCGCTGATTGGTGTGGGCTGACAACGGCGTCGAATGTTCAGCCAACAGACGAGGCGCCGTGACGAGAACGTACACTGCACGGGACTGGCGACACAAGAGACTATTATTGTACAGCGGAGGAGACGTTTTGTTAGATGGGTTGTACTGTGGGCAGGTTGCGTGGATGAGGAAAAAAATAGGCGAGGGTGACCCACCCGCGGCATGTCTTCGGGAAGATAGCTTCCAGTTGAAAGCTACCTTCCCGAAGACATGCAGCGGAGAGACTAGAAATGAATCACTGTTATAACGTAGGTTTGAGAAGAGCGTGGAGGGTGTTGAAGCACCTGTGAACGTCGACGGCGTCGTGTCTTCTAGTAGGGGGCTGCTGTCGGCAGCGAAGGCGCCTTGCAGGTGCAGCTCCTTCAGAGTGAACGCCGAGCTGGCCGCTAGAGCGCTCAGCAGTCGCGTCCCTTCACCGCGGCTCAGGCCGCAGTTCTCCATNGAGTGAACGCCGAGCTGGCCGCTAGAGCGCTCAGCAGTCGCGTCCCTTCACCGCGGCTCAGGCCGCAGTTCTCCATGGACACTGTCTCCAGCCCACTGTGACTCCTGCCCAGGGACCACACAAGCACTTGAGTTTTAAAGGTGGGTTTGCGANGGACACTGTCTCCAGCCCACTGTGACTCCTGCCCAGGGACCACACAAGCACTTGAGTTTTAAAGGTGGGTTTGCGATTGACTTTAACAGAAACCTTAAGGCGGGCCGCCTGGTTGAAGGAATTCTGCACGTCTCAGGCCAAAAATCGTGGGAGCGCGTGGGGCGACCGAGACATGCGCATCAACTCTCTCGTCGCCTCTACGCGCGAAGCACTGAACTGGCGCGTNGGAGCGCGTGGGGCGACCGAGACATGCGCATCAACTCTCTCGTCGCCTCTACGCGCGAAGCACTGAACTGGCGCGTAGTCTTGCCGTCGACAACGCGCCTCTACGAGACTTTCAGCGGAGACCCTACCATTTTACGACGTAATAATAAAAATNAGTCTTGCCGTCGACAACGCGCCTCTACGAGACTTTCAGCGGAGACCCTACCATTTTACGACGTAATAATAAAAATAGAGGTTTAATGCAAGTTCCTGTTCCTTTTTTTAAATGTTTTGTACCGGGATGTTAATTCCTAAATATGACCTTGAAAACACCCGTTTGAGCCATTTTCACTGTCACAAAAACATGCTTTAGAGAGAACTGGAGGAACTTAAAAACGTATACAGACGCATAACGTTTCTTAAATGCTATTTGTAAGTAGACTTCACTCAGACACGTTANAGGAACTTAAAAACGTATACAGACGCATAACGTTTCTTAAATGCTATTTGTAAGTAGACTTCACTCAGACACGTTAAACGGTTTTTTAATAAAACGTTTTCTGCTGGAGCTCTGCACGCCGTTCGGCGGCCTACCCAGGCCGGCACCTTAAGCNACGGTTTTTTAATAAAACGTTTTCTGCTGGAGCTCTGCACGCCGTTCGGCGGCCTACCCAGGCCGGCACCTTAAGCCGTCTTCTCAGAATATGAATCAGTGTATTCAAGAGCATTGGCTTGTGGCTGCAGTGTGCGAGTCATGCACGATTCGTGTGCGTTCTTGGCTTAACTTAAGAGATGGTGATATTTTATATCTTCAGTACAAACCAAAACGAAGTAGCCAATCAGAGCACAGTGACAATTGTTGTTGACGGGAAACTGTATTTATATCTCCGGTTTAGGTTATGCTGTGTCGTGAAATCGTGTCCGATAAATTATTAAATCGTGTGGTGATATTCTCGTGTTTTTAAATAACTGTTCCTTATGTTTTAGTTCTTGGATGAGGTAATTAAATATAAATTTAACCTTATTCAGATTTATTGACGTAACTGCCCAATGCTGCCATCGGTATCTTCTTTTTTTAAGATATAGCAAGTTTTTCAAAACGATTACGCAATAAGTATACCCACAAATAATTAAGTATATGTAAATAATGTTTAGTCTTGTCCATTTTTTCAGGTTATGTCGACTGCTTTGGTTTCTTGCGATTCTGATTTGCTAGATTTAACCGTTCGTAGATCAGTCGTAAACTTCAAAACTTATTTTCCGCGTACTTGACGAGTTATAAATACAAGTCTTAATTCTTCAGTATTTAATTGTAAACCAACTGTAACACAACGAGGGGCCGCGGTGGCTGAGCGGTTAGACTGCTCGCCTCGGCCAAGGCGAACCGGGTTCAATACCTGGCCGGGTCCTTCCGGATTTTTGCAAGTGGGAATCGTGCCGGACGATGCCGTTGGTCAACGGGTTTTCTTGGGGATCTCCCGTTTCCCCCAGCCTTGTATTCCGGCGCTGCTCCATTTTCACCTCATTTCACCCTTATCTTTGACAAGAGCCGCCCAAAACTCAACCCCAATTCAAGGGTATAACGAGAGATCCTTACCGTATTCACTTGTTTGCCGAAGCAAGCCGAAGTAGGTTCTATGGTACTGCCAACATTAGGGCACAGACTAAAATGCAGTATCTTATGTATACACACTTTCTTATGTTGGTCGTATTGTAGAGACGTCACCAGCTCTTACTTTTTTTTTATTATGACTGCAATTTGCTTTTTGGACACTATTATTGATGCGTCGCTTATTCACAGTTCTTTTGTTTCACAGATATGTTTGAGCTAATATAAAATGTAACCATGAAGGACACGCTACTTTAAAACCGGTTTTATACACATATGCACATATGCTCCCAACAGCCTCGGACAGTATGGTNATGAAGGACACGCTACTTTAAAACCGGTTTTATACACATATGCACATATGCTCCCAACAGCCTCGGACAGTATGGTCCGAACGATCCACATGATGGGCTGTACGGCGATTCTACTACTCTGCAGTGTTCAGCCCGATTATCAGTCTCCTCTCGAAGTCCGCCAGTTGCGTNGGGCTGTACGGCGATTCTACTACTCTGCAGTGTTCAGCCCGATTATCAGTCTCCTCTCGAAGTCCGCCAGTTGCGTAAAGCAACGTCTTATCTTCCCGGCATTCTCCTGAGCTCTGTACGGTCGCATGGTATCGTCTGGTGTTTCTCGCGTTAATGCGGGTACGACAACGCGCCCAGTGTTTACAATCGCTGGTCGGTGCTTGTATTGCCACTGACGGATGTGCGGTCAAATGCACCAACATGGGAACATGAGTGTACCGGCCCGCACTCTCGGTATTTACATCTTTTTCGTGCTGTTCGCGTGGTTTCTTTGTGGCGTGCCACTTTCATTGTCCGGTGATGTATATTGTGTGTGTTTGTATGTACACTGAAGAGACAAAAAACNCTTTGTGGCGTGCCACTTTCATTGTCCGGTGATGTATATTGTGTGTGTTTTTATGTACACTGAAGAGACAAAAAAAACTGGTACACCTGCCTAATATCGTGTAGGGCCCCCCGAGCACGCAGAAGTGCCTCACGACGACGTGGCATGNAAAAAACTGGTACACCTGCCTAATATCGTGTAGGGCCCCCCGAGCACGCAGAAGTGCCTCACGACGACGTGGCATGGACTCGACTAACGTCTGAAGGTATGCAGGAGACAACTCACACCATGAATCCTGCAGGGANCACGACGACGTGGCATGGACTCGACTAACGTCTGAAGGTATGCAGGAGACAACTCACACCATGAATCCTGCAGGGAAGTCCACAAATCCAATCTGCGCCAATTTGAGAAAGGGTTGCACGTATGTCACGTTCAATGATTCTCGTCAGTCGTTGTTTGTCCCGTTCTTTCACCATCTTTTTCCGGCCGCAGCGATGTCGAAGATGTGATTTTTTTACCGGATTCCCGATATTCACGGTACACTCGTGAAATGGTTGTACGCGAACATCCAAAAGTTATCGCTACCTCGGAGATGATATGTCCCATCTCTCGTGCGCCGACTATAACACCGCGTTCAAACTCACTTAAATCTTGATAACCTGCCATTGTAGCAGCAGTAACCGATCAAGCAGCGGACCGCATCGCGTTACTCTGATTGGTTCCATACCTCTGTTATTTGCATACGCACGCCTATACCAGTTTTTTTTTTTGCTCCTCAGTGAACATGCGTGTGTGCCATTCACGGTAAAGTGAGAACTTTTGAAAGCCCTATCATTTCGGATAATAGTCCTATAGACGCTAACTTCCGAGCGTAGTGGAATATACACACTGCGTTTATTAATTACATGGCAATATTTATTTTAAAAAGTGGTTAAAAGTGGCTGAAAGGAAAAACGTAACTAGGGCCTCGAAGTGCTTACTTTACCTTGAAATGTCTATAAACATTTTATAATGTGTAATTAAACGTAAGCACATGGCTTGAGCGGTAATCAGGAAAGCGCTACACGTGTGAGGGGGTACCTGAGCACTGACTCAAGCTGGCGGACCAGTGCNGCTTGAGCGGTAATCAGGAAAGCGCTACACGTGTGAGGGGGTACCTGAGCACTGACTCAAGCTGGCGGACCAGTGCGGCCCTGGTGGCGTGGTCCATGCAGGTGACCTTGAACAGCTGGTCGCTGAGCACGAGGCTAGGGAAGCGGGCGCCGNGGCCCTGGTGGCGTGGTCCATGCAGGTGACCTTGAACAGCTGGTCGCTGAGCACGAGGCTAGGGAAGCGGGCGCCGTCGACGACCCAGCTCCTCAAGGTGTGCCGGAGAGACGACGAGAGCTGGCGTTGGTAGAGCGCGCGGTGCCTCCCGGACACGGCGTGCAGGTTCCACAGTCGTCTCCCGTGACACGAGGGCAGCGGCAGCGAGGGCTGGTGACTCGGGAACAACAGGCACTCGCAGTGAGACCTCAGCGCCCAGTGGCGCCTGTCGCCGTCGGCTCGCCAGGTGTCGCGCCTGTGCGCAACCACAACACACCCCATTCAACTACCTGCCGTCGATCAGCAGTCGTGCAGCTGCTCGTAGCTGCTAGGCAGTTATCGCCNACAACACACCCCATTCAACTACCTGCCGTCGATCAGCAGTCGTGCAGCTGCTCGTAGCTGCTAGGCAGTTATCGCCTACGCGTAGCTGTCTGGCAGTTGAGTAACTGCCTCGCATGTCACTGGGGTAATTGTCCATCGTGCAGCTGTTGATATAGGAGCTGTCTTACCAGGCAGCTGTCATTTACATGTAGCTGTTTGCTGGGCTTCTGCCAGTTTGGTAACTGTCAGACAGTTGCCACTCGGATAACTGCCCGCTANTTACATGTAGCTGTTTGCTGGGCTTCTGCCAGTTTGGTAACTGTCAGACAGTTGCCACTCGGATAACTGCCCGCTATGAAGCTGTAGGTAGGACAGCTGTCTGACAGGCAGCTATCATCTAAATGCAGCATCAACTGTTTGCTGTTTTATTTGTTCNGCTGTAGGTAGGACAGCTGTCTGACAGGCAGCTATCATCTAAATGCAGCATCAACTGTTTGCTGTTTTATTTGTTAAAAACACTACGGAATTCACAAGGGTTTGGTCTGTGTCATCCCCTCTCACTGGTCCAATTGTGGCCAACCACACTCATATCTGGGCATCTGCAGCTCGGGTGAACGTCTTCCACGCAGCTTCAATCCGCATTCGGTCTTGTTTACACGTAAGCCCACTTTCGAAACTTTCGGTACGAATTCATTCCGTGTTAGCTACTTGTTGACTCCAATCTGACTNTTACACGTAAGCCCACTTTCGAAACTTTCGGTACGAATTCATTCCGTGTTAGCTACTTGTTGACTCCAATCTGACTTCGGTTCAGTCCGAAATTGTAGTCTAAAAGGACTAAAAAGTGCTAGAAATTCACCGAGGAAATCTGATTGTGAATTGATGTACTACGAATGCAGATCGAGGTAATCCGAACGTACTGTGGCTTCCTATAACTGTTATCATAAACGGATTGCCAAGTACGAACGATGTTTAGATACTGATGCTAGTGNCGTACTGTGGCTTCCTATAACTGTTATCATAAACGGATTGCCAAGTACGAACGATGTTTAGATACTGATGCTAGTGGCAATTGCGTAACTAAGAGTAGAGCCAGTACTCACCTCAGAGACATGACGACACAGCTTCAGCCCCTATGGAGGCCAAGATCGCACTCCAGAAGTAGCAGACTTTTGTGTGCTCGTATCCAGGGTAACGAACAAATGCTGTNCTATGGAGGCCAAGATCGCACTCCAGAAGTAGCAGACTTTTGTGTGCTCGTATCCAGGGTAACGAACAAATGCTGTTACGTCAGTGACCTAATCTGTGTCGCATGGTTGGCGTTTCATTGCCAGGTTACTGAGTTCGTAGCTAACTACTCGGCGCTCGCGAAGAGAGTGATTTTGAGGTTGGGAGTATAAANCATTGCCAGGTTACTGAGTTCGTAGCTAACTACTCGGCGCTCGCGAAGAGAGTGATTTTGAGGTTGGGAGTATAAATTAGGCTGTTCGACCTTCCGGCGACTTCAGTGTGACGGCCCTCCGAGGCCGATTTACTTTTATNTTGGGAGTATAAATTAGGCTGTTCGACCTTCCGGCGACTTCAGTGTGACGGCCCTCCGAGGCCGATTTACTTTTATGTAGCATGGACTCGCTACGTTAACTTTACGTCAAATTTTATTTATAAAATCTTAACATAGTTTACATTGGAGTTAAGAATTACACGCTTTTGATAAGTCGTAATGCTTTGCTATCAAATGTGCAATANTTAACATAGTTTACATTGGAGTTAAGAATTACACGCTTTTGATAAGTCGTAATGCTTTGCTATCAAATGTGCAATACCTGGGAAGTGGAAAAGTCTGATGTATGTGTATCCACTAAGATATGTTGCGGCTGTTGTGAATAATACAGCACGCCATCACTAATTACGATCATTTCCGGCCCACGTCCGGAAAAGCATGGTATGGGCGATGTGGAGCGTTAAGGTTTGACAGCACTTTGGACATCGTCATGGGTGTACGGGTTCCATATTGCGTCAGGAAACCACCGTCAACCCAACAAGACCCACCGACCCTATCGTGCAGTAGATTACAAACGGGGTTCGAATTTTTTCGACCTGCTACTAGATTACATGGACCTACATCGGCGGGGCAGAGATTGACGCGAGAACTGGAACACGGCCGAGGTTTACACAACGAAACAACAAGTTACTGACACAACTAATGATCCTACTTTGCTCAACATGGGTGCAATTAATTTTCTAATACGTTCTTAGAAGCTGAGTTGTCAGGTAGTACTTTCTGCCATACATCAGGGACCAACCAACCGATTTACACCAAATTCTTCACACAGGTAGCGCCATGGTAGGCCACGCATACTTACGTCTTTTAAGTGGCTCAGCCNCGATTTACACCAAATTCTTCACACAGGTAGCGCCATGGTAGGCCACGCATACTTACGTCTTTTAAGTGGCTCAGCCACTTATTTTCAAAATAACGGCGCTGTAAATATTTTATGTTGGTAAACCCCATCATTCAAAACATTAGACTGATTAAATCCGAAGTGGATGCTCCGAATCCGACCTCCGTAATGTAGTTGATTGCACGCTAGCTTATTGTATGAGGTTTTCTGGGTTCGAGTCCCGGGTAAGGCACGCGTGTATTTGTAATTGTCTCACTTCTGTTGCATGTGCTTCTGGTTTGATTTGTAACGATATTGCTTCCAGCAAAACGACAAGTATACCTTGGTGGGGTTGTTCACTTACAAATTTGAAATATGAGGTGCTAATATCCGAGGCTATAATATCCTTGTTTCCATTTAATTTCGCATTATGCGTGCGGAAAGTTTCTGGGCAGTTTCCAACTCCTGCATTAAAACCGGCTAGCTTAGCCTAGTTTATATTTCGAATATGTTGGTGTGTTATACAGCATTTCATAGAATAATTTGATAGACTTAGATAACCGCAAATTTTTATTTTTTATGTAGGCTACANGTTGTTCACTTACAAATTTGAAATATGAGGCGCTAATATCCGAGGCTATAATATCCTTGTTTCCATTTAATTTCGTATTGTGCGTGCGGAAAGTTTCTGGGCAGTTTCCAACTCCTGCATTAAAACCGACTAGCCTAGCGTAGTTCGTATTTCGAATATGTTTCTGTGTTATACAGCATTTCATAGAATAATTTGATAGACTTAGATAACCGCAAGTTTTTATTTTTTATGTAGGCTACAGTGCCCTAACAAAGTTATTTTCAGCGACTCCTAGAGAAAACACTTTTTCATGTTTTTTTTTTTCCTGGCGATCATGCAGTGTTTTTTATTCAGTTGTATCGTCAGTTGTCTAGAAATGTACACCTATGGCACATCTAGGTTGGTCACCTGCTGCCGACAATGCAAGTAACATCTTCATATTCAAAGGCAAGTGTGTCGCTCTGTTGCAGTTATTCTGCACTGTTGCCATACGTAGCCGTGTGCTGTTGTCAGACTTACACTGCACTGTTGCCAGGCGTCGCACTGCGCTGTTGGCAGGTGCGAGTATGCACCATTACAAGACGTTAAACTGTGTTGTTGCCACGCGACACATAGCGATGTTGCCAAGTGTAAGTATGCACCATCGCCANATTACAAGACGTTAAACTGTGTTGTTGCCACGCGACACATAGCGATGTTGCCAAGTGTAAGTATGCACCATCGCCAGAGTTACACTGTTTTGTTGTCGGGTGATACGTCGCATCATTGCTGGGCGTGACACTGCGCTGTTGCCAGGTGTGAAATCACACTGACAATGCGCTGTGCTGGACTGTTGCAGCGAGGTGTTCGCGCATGTCATACCTGAGGTACACGCTACCCGGCTGCCATGGTGGGGGTCGCTGTTGGTCAGCACCGCGACCCAGCCCACTGACCTGAGGACACTCGACCCCTCCCTCTTCAGTCCTGTCATCAGGCGCTTCCTGCCCGCCAAGGCGCAACACGATGCTGGCTGCGTCCTTCACGTGAGTGTCCTTATGCATCGTCATGCCTGCGTGGCTAGGGGAACCATTTATATNACGATGCTGGCTGCGTCCTTCACGTGAGTGTCCTTATGCATCGTCATGCCTGCGTGGCTAGGGGAACCATTTATATAATTAATATTGTCGTAGCATGAGCCAAACCATAAGAGGATTTATCTGCAACGTTTTTGGACGCTCGACTTGTCCAACAAAATGTAGCTGTCTTATTCTTACGTAGCATAATTATTCTGAAGTCACATTGTTCCGATGAGTACGACACGATGAAAACACTAGAAAAGACTAAACAAAAACATTTCTAGTGTGACTGCTGNCACATTGTTCCGATGAGTACGACACGATGAAAACACTAGAAAAGACAAAACAAAAACATTTCTAGTGTGACTGCTGGAATTTGCAGCATGACAGTACTCCGAGGTTAGGAAACTTAACCGTTCAGACTTACATTAATTTATGCAATCAGGTATTGCAAATCAGGAANACAGTACTCCGAGGTTAGGAAACTTAACCGTTCAGACTTACATTAATTTATGCAATCAGGTATTGCAAATCAGGAATTTTTTTTATGCGTGCTGTGCTTAAGGGGCACTTTCCCCGCCATATTGGATTCTTGGTTATTTCTAGCTCGTTTGTGTTCATAAAAAAGAAAATTCCGAAAGCAACGGAATTTGATCTTCAAACGTTAGCAGTGCCTCGTCAAATCCTTATAAAATCTGGGCGAGAAACTTTCTACGGGATGGAATTAAACTTAGTTTGAAAGATGGCCCGCGCATACCTTACACCGAGGTAATTTATTTTAGCTTTAGATATTCGCTTAGTGTAGCGTAAATTTACTAGCCTAATTTCAGAAGGAAAGAAAGGCTTATGATATCACTTTCCTGTCTGTGTATACGTGTGTGTATGAATGAGTGTCAGTGTGTGTGTGTGTGTGTGTGCGCGAGTGTGTCCCCCCCCCTTCGCCTTCAATTTTTGAACCCGTTAACCGAATTTCACCAAACTCGGTACACGTATAGTACTAGGTAAGGACATCTTACTTTTACGGTTTTCAACCACGTCGGGAACNATTTCACCAAACTCGGTACACGTATAGTACTAGGTAAGGACATCTTACTTTTACGGTTTTCAACCACGTCGGGAACTTACTTTCAAAATGGTGGCCATTTTAATATTTAGAGCTATGTGTCTTATCTTGGAAACCATTTAACCAATTTTAACCAAATTTTGTACGCTGGCAGAGCAAGTTGTAAGCATTAAATTCAGAAATAAATTTTTTTGTTGGTCCAACATTTTGGAAGATAGTGTCACATGAAAAATAAAGCTTTTACGTTATTTATCAAAAACTATTCAACCTATTTTTGCCAAATTTGGCACGTAATTGATGATTGCCCAGATAAATGTCGTTAATTGAACTTAATTAGGCACTTATTTGCAAAATGGTGGCGATACAAATATTTTAGGTATATTTAGTATTACCACCATACCGTTTTACCAGTTTCAACCAAATTTTGTACGCTGATGGTATGTACTACAAGTCTCATATAAGCCAAACAACAAACACTTTTGTCCGCCATTTTGTAAGATAGTACCACATGAAAAATAAATCTTTTATGGTATATCTCGAAAACAACTCATACAATTTTCTTCAAATTTGGCAAGTAAGTAATACTATGATATTCCAAGTAAATATAAGTAAATAAACTTTATTAGTCACTTATTTTCAAAATAGCGGTCATACAAATATTTTAGGTTTATTTGGAATAACTACCATATCCTTTAGCCAATTTAAACCAAATTTTGTACGCTGACAGTATCTATTACAAGCATAAAATAAGCCAAAAAACAAAACTTTTGTGCTCCATTTTGTAAAAAACTATCACTTGACAAATTTAAATTATGTGATTACTGAAAATACAACCGATTTCTGCCAAATTTGGCAGACAATTATTACTATGGCAGGCTATGTAAACTGATAAACTTTAAGTGGGTCACACATACATATTTTTAAGATGGTGGCCATATAAACATTTCATCTCCGAATTTTTTATCTACGAAACTGCAAAACAAATTTCAACTTAACTTTGTATACTGACAGTATCAGTTGTGTCCATAAAAATTGCCTGTGCAAACCCTCATTCCCCGTCATTTTGTAAGATAGCTCCATATGAAATAATAAATTTTTTAGGCCGTATCTCGGGAAACAATCAACAGATTTCTTTCAAATTTTACGAAGAATTTGTACTGTGGTAGGCTATATTAAATTNCGTATCTCGGGAAACAATCAACAGATTTCTTTCAAATTTTACGAAGAATTTGTACTGTGGTAGGCTATATTAAATTATTTGTTTTAAGTATGTATTTCTCTTATTATTTTCAGAATGGCGCATACACAAACCTTTTTGCCTAGTGTGATATATCTAAGAAACTAATTAATAGATTTAAATTGAACTTTGTATATTTTATCTATAATAATAATCGAATGTGCTAATATATAAACTTTTTGCCCTCCATTTATGAAGATCGTTTCATGATCAATTGGGTTTNCGTATCTCGGGAAACAATCAACAGATTTCTTTCAAATTTTACGAAGAATTTGTACTGTGGTAGGCTATATTAAATCATTGGTTTTAAGTATGTATTTATCTTATTTTCAGAATGGCGCATACACAAACCTTTTTGCCTAGTGTGATATATCTAAGAAACTAATTAATAGATTTAAATTGAACTTTGTATATTTTATCTACANTTACGAAGAATTTGTACTGTGGTAGGCTATATTAAATTATTTGTTTTAAGTATGTATTTCTCTTATTATTTTCAGAATGGCGCATACACAAACCTTTTTGCCTAGTGTGATATATCTAAGAAACTAATTAATAGATTTAAATTGAACTTTGTATATTTTATCTATAATAATAATCGAATGTGCTAATATATAAACTTTTTGCCCTCCATTTATGAAGATCGTTTCATGATCAATTGGGTTTTTATGCCATATCTCGGTGACCAATCAACCTATATGCACGCAGAAATCCTCATTTACAGGATTTTTTTGCAAAGTAGTGTCAGTTGACTAAACTGAACATTTTGCCATATTTGCGGAATAATTTGACTAATTTCCACAAAATTTTGCACAGCTACAGAAGGCCACCAAGTATAGTTACAGGATTTAAATGGGTTCAGGCAACGATTTTAAAAATGGCGGCCACGTAAATATTTTTATATGTTTGGCATATTTTTTTAACAATTTAAAATTTCATTCAAACTTTTTATACTGACATTATCTATTACAAACATCGTGTACAGTGGCTCTTTTTTAAGCAATTTTGTAAGATATCCTCAATTAAGAAAATAATGTTTTTATACCATATCTCAGAGACCAACCNACAATTTAAAATTTCATTCAAACTTTTTATACTGACATTATCTATTACAAACATCGTGTACAGTGCCTCTTTTTTTAAGCAATTTTGTAAGATATCCTCAATTAAGAAAATAATGTTTTTATACCATATCTCAGAGACCAACCAACNTTTTTTAAGCAATTTTGTAAGATATCCTCAATTAAGAAAATAATGTTTTTATACCATATCTCAGAGACCAACCAACCGATTTACATCAAATTTTTAACACTAGTAACGTCATGGTAGGACATGTAAACGTATGTGTTTTAGTGACTCAGATACTTTTTTTTTTTCAAAATGATAGCCGAGTAAATATTTCAGGTTAGTGAACCCGATCATTCAAAACATTAGATTGATTACATCCGAAGTTGATGCCCTGAATCCTACCTCCGTGATGCAGTTGATTGCAAGCTAGCGTAATTTTACGAATGTTTCCGAATTCGAATCCCGGGTAAGTCACTCGTGTATTTTAATTGTCTTTGTACTGTTCCACATGTTTCTGTTTTCATCTCTAATGATATTACTGTCAATGAGACGTCAATGCCTACCTACCATCTAAGCTTTCAAGAATTTTACTAAAATTGACTTGCACCCATGTAGAGTATAGTAGGCTCATTAGTTATCAGTAACTTCTTGTTTTTGTTTGACATCATTCAGTGGAGATATTTTTTCCCAGGAGATTAATTCAGGACTGAATAAATCTGTACGCAGAAATTTTACAGCATCCGAATAATAAATACTGTTCATCATGCCAGTGGTGCTATTATACGTAAGTCACTATTCATAAAAATATTGAGTGCATTGTACGTTGTNCTGTCAATGAGACGTCAATGCCTACCTACCATCTAAGCTTTCAAGAATTTTACTAAAATTGACTTGCACCCATGTAGAGTATAGTAGGCTCATTAGTTATCAGTAACTTCTTGTTTTTGTTTGACATCATTCAGTGGAGATATTTTTTCCCAGGAGATTAATTCAGGACTGAATAAATCTGTACGCAGAAATTTTACAGCATCCGAATAATAATATGACAAGTAGTACGGTCACCACGATAATATGCATTCACACTATTCATAAAAATATTGAGTGCATTGTACGTTGTTCATCACATAGTAAATGGTTATTGTATTCATGCCAAAATAAACTACCAAAAAAAAAAGTTTTGCACCGCCTGTCTTTGGTTGCACACGAAGGATGATGTCTGAGACAGTCCGCACATTACAGAAAGACATTTGTCAAGTCTGGCGTAGTATATATTGGGGTCACGGTGGCTGAGTGGTTAGACTGCTCGGCTCCCTCCACGGNACATTTGTCAAGTCTGGCGTAGTATATATTGGGGTCACGGTGGCTGAGTGGTTAGACTGCTCGGCTCCCTCCACGGCGATCCGGGTTCGATCCCCGGCGGTGCCACCCGGATTCTCGCATGTGGGAATCATGCCGGACGATGCCGCTGGTCGGTGAGTTTTCTCGGGGATCTTCAGTTCCCCCTCCACCCCTTGCATTCCGGCACTGCTCCAAACTCACCTTACGCCGGACGGAAGCCGAATCTCGCTGAACTCAGCCCTGGCCAGGGTTTACGAAGAAAATCCTAACAGCCCCTTCTCGATGGAGATTTTTGATGCACGAGGCGCATGTGCAGATCGTCAAAGGAAGTTCTCTTCAGTCTTCCGTTTACGTCGTCTTCGTTCGCTGATTGGCCAGAGCGGGGGCCAATGAGGGCGTGTTGACGTCACAGACTGCAAGCGGCACCTCGCCGCCGAGGAACAGTCTTCAGTTGTGCAGCCGATGTCTGGTAGAGCAGATTATTAACGTGTCACGCTGATCCGTGCCCCGTTTGATTGCCTAAGCTGGGCGAAATTTATGTAGTCAACCATGACAGCCAGAAACCANTCACGCTGATCCGTGCCCCGTTTGATTGCCTAAGCTGGGCGAAATTTATGTAGTCAACCATGACAGCCAGAAACCAGAGCAGCTACCAGGTAGTTGGTAGCTGCTCTGGTAGCTGCTGTAGTAGCTCTGCTCACAAGTTAGAGAAAACGACGTCCCTTGTTAATTCATTTTGCAGGCGGGAAAAACGTTAACTTTCACGTGCATGGCAGTACGGCGATAACAGACATCACCCCCGACGACGAAAAGGGCCGCAGGGTTTAGCATTCCCTAAACCCACTTATAAGCATAGTCGCCCACAATTTCCCACCCACCGAAGCTATAGGCCTAATTCATACCATAAACATCTCATCTGATGAAGAACAGGGTGGTAGGGTCAAGTAAACTTTAAAGCATTTTATTAGCATAGTCAACCGCCATTTCCCATCCACCGAAGCTATAGTCATCAAATTCATAACATAGACATCGCCGCCAACAACGAACAGGATGGTAGTGCCAAATACGCCCTAAGCCCTCATATAAGCATGGTTGGCTACCATTTCCCACCCGCAGAAGCTGTAGTCACCTAATTCATATCATAGGCATCGCCTCAAATGACAAACAGTGTGGTAGGGACAAGTACACTTTAAGCCCACTTATAAGCATAGTTTCCCGACATTTCCCACCTACTGAAGCCACGATCACCAAATTCATATCACAGACATCACTTCCGACTGCAACCAAGGAGATAAGGACAATTAAGGACAAGTATGTCTTAAGCCCTGTTATAAANCACAGACATCACTTCCGACTGCAACCAAGGAGATAAGGACAATTAAGGACAAGTATGTCTTAAGCCCTGTTATAAACATAGTTTGTCAGTATTTCCAAACCTTTGAAGTGCGGGAATATGTAACAACCATCCACGCATGTAAAAAATAAAGGTATACATACAAGTGCATTGCAAAGTTACCGTTGCATGTAAGAGTGTAGGGTCTGAAATAGTACACATATACATCGGTTGCATGCACTCGACAATCGCCCACCGCCACCCTTGCCGTCTGCTACCGCAAAAGTATTTTTTTCTTTTACTAACGTGACATACAGCGCTTGATGTTCGCGCAATATACACTTGTCAAATTATTATGACTATTTGCTTTTAGAATGATTTTGTCTGTTTGCATCAGCATGTAGCAGTGATGTATCTCTTGCGCAACTAATAGTTTAAAATGTATGCTGTTTTGTGGCAAGCGATGGAACACAGTATTTACAAGTCGCGTAATGTTTGTCACACTTGATGCATTGTAGTCATTTTTGAGGTTGGTCCTTGTGATCATTTGTTATTTCTCATGTTGGCATGCTTTCTAGCTTTTACTAAACTTCTTGGCATGATATCAACACTGATATTACTACTATAGTGGGTAAATTGTATNTTTTACTAAACTTCTTGGCATGATATCAACACTGATATTACTACTATAGTGGGTAAATTGTATATGTTTCGAGGGGAAAACATTCCATTTTAAAGGGAAAATAGGGAAATTAGAGAGAAAAAAGAGAAAAAAGATGGCGGACAAAACAAAATGGTTGGCGGAAACAAGATGGCAACCGGAAACAAGATGATATTTAACTCCANAAAAAAGATGGCGGACAAAACAAAATGGTTGGCGGAAACAAGATGGCAACCGGAAACAAGATGATATTTAACTCCAAAAAGTTTTATTTCCTTGTGCAAATTCAGTGGAATATTTTTAATACTGGTAAAAAAAATTTATTAAGACAGAAAATCTTTAAACATTTTATTGAAAAGAAATTACAAAAATAAAACAATCACACTTTACATTATAAATTCAGAGACTACACTTTGTTTACTGATAAAAGTTGAAAATGTTTTCTCATGTATATGCAAAGATGTTGACTTTTTTTAACACATTTGTATTGCTGCCCAATACACAGATTACATTAAGCACTTAATATGGAAAAAAATATAAAAACCTTTCCATCCGCACATAAGGAACTTAATGTGTTACAGCCAGCTGTCACCAATTTTACAAATTATTTTCACNAAAAACCTTTCCATCCGCACATAAGGAACTTAATGTGTTACAGCCAGCTGTCACCAATTTTACAAATTATTTTCACAACGCTTGAAAAATTAACACACAACAAAAATTTGCGTACGGTCCGGTNCTGTCACCAATTTTACAAATTATTTTCACAACGCTTGAAAAATTAACACACAACAAAAATTTGCGTACGGTCCGGTATAACTATTTGGTTGTTCTTAAGCTTTCAACTCCAGATAAACTGCAGTGCAGTAAGTTACGATACGAAGAATGAATATTCTACAAAGATGATTCGTGAACGCACGTTGATTGCAGTGTTTCGTATATTTTCCATACAAGCGTCTCACTGCAATACGAATCCGGAACCCAATCAGTCAAAGAAATGTNTGCAGTGTTTCGTATATTTTCCATACAAGCGTCTCACTGCAATACGAATCCGGAACCCAATCAGTCAAAGAAATGTGATATAGAGATAGATACCTCAGAGCATGCCGCAGGATACAAACGGGATTTCTCATTTTGTCCTCGCCCTTATGAATCGCACTCTTGTTAACCTCATATGCTCTGAAGATGAAACAGTAGGAAATTGCCCAGATAGTACAGTGCGCGTGCAAGGTGCGCAGTGTCCCAACATAGAACTACTTTTCTTCTTTTTCTTCTCATAAAATTGTGAAGACCATGTTCCTTCCACTAAGGTTAGAATTATATTTACTTAAATAAGTGCTCTCATATGTATGTACACTACTTTTGACTAAAGTCTAACGCAAATACGATTCAATAAGGTAACTCAACTTGTTGCAAAACCAAATGTAAACAAACCGAATAACATTGTTTGAAACACGCAATTCTGGGCACATGCGCAGAAGACGAAAAGCGGTCCGCCTCATCTTGAGTCCATGGTCCAGGTCAGTGAATTGTGAATGTAGCCAACTGAAGACTGCTCCTGTGGTTGGAAGACGCTGTAGATGGTACATACCATTTTAGCCCATTTCTGAGTCTCAACACTTAACTGTCGAAACCACGTTGTTTGGGTCCATAGTTAGATTACTGTTTACCTAAAACATGCTTTGAAATGTAAAAATACTTGCTTTGAAACGCGAAATTTGAAGGGAACCTTTCCCCGTCATTTTGAATTGTTGGTTTTTCTAACTTTTTTTTTTTATATTTTAAAAGTAAAATCCTAAGAGTGCCTTGCACTGCAGTACATACAAGAGAAGGTAACTACAAACTCTTAATTACATCACAATATTAATTCTGCCAAAATTTAGCAAAGTCAATATTGTGATGTAAATACGATTTCGTAGTTAAGTCAATAGCTAGTTGGATATTGCGGTATTTATGAATTTTTCTTTTTAAAAATGTAAACAATATAGTAAAACCAAGAATAGAACATTGCGAGGGGAGGAGGGAGGTTTCCCTTAATGAGGGCTCCCAATGTGTTTTTTCCAGTGGTGTAGAGTTACAGTGGACGTGTCAAGTAAAATGTCTGATGACAAACATNTGTGTTTTTTCCAGTGGTGTAGAGTTACAGTGGACGTGTCAAGTAAAATGTCTGATGACAAACACACAGCAAAGATAACAAGTGCCTAAAGAATAACGTGTCGCCAAAGAGTGACGTGAATTGTGCAGTTGTAAGTCGTGTATTGTAAGGTTGTTTTGTCGTTCGCTGTATTCGCCAGAATCGACCCTTTACTTGAATCGATTGTGGGCTTTCCAGGAGACAATGGCGTTTTATGTCAGGAGTAACTGGTACACTGTTTACATTGAATTTTACGTAGTTGCTGACTGAGATTTTTCTTCCAGAAAGGTTGGTTCTGAAACCGCTCGGTTACCCGCGAACACGCTGCAAGACATNGTCAGGAGTAACTGGTACACTGTTTACATTGAATTTTACGTAGTTACTGACTGAGATTTTTCTTCCAGGAAGGTTAATTCTGAAACCGCTCGGTTACCCGCGAACACGCTGCAAGACATAGAGTAAAGATAAAGTAGAAAGATTTTCGTCCTCTGCGCATTTGTCCATCAATCGTCCAGGAATTGCCATAACAACTATCATGTTCGCGTGTTTAAGTTATGATGTGAAGTTTGGTTTTACAACAAACCTGCGATTTTACAAAAAAAAATTGCATTCTGCGTAACATGAAATTTGTTCACTTTGTATGCTCTTTCTACCACATGTGCTCCGAGGAGCAAAAACAGCAGCTTCTCGAGACCTGACGACGCAAATGACAAGGAGCACAATTGTGTGTTTTGTATGGCAAATGGCGCGAAGACGAGAGGTTAGGTAGCAAAATATCCTNAAATGACAAGGAGCACAATTGTGTGTTTTGTATGGCAAATGGCGCGAAGACGAGAGGTTAGGTAGCAAAATATCCTTCTACGCTCCTTACAGGATGGCCAAATAAATACATCTACACGACACTACGTTTTATGGTAGGCCTAATCGATAATTTTTCCGAGAAACTTTAACGCGAATCCNTAAATACATCTACACGACACTACGTTTTATGGTAGGCCTAATCGATAATTTTTCCGAGAAACTTTAACGCGAATCCCCCAAGCACCAAAAATGCAGTCCTTCGAAAGTTCGTTTATGTTTTTTTTTTTTGTTAGCCTGAGCGGGAACGTTTTTACTCTCTCTCTCTGCTTTCTCTTTGTTCGACCTCGGCAAGCAATAGTAGAAAGAGCGGCTCCCAGGGAGCAGTAAACAAACGCTCCTAGCACGCGAGCAACAAACCGAGACAGCGCTTCCGGCAACACGAACGGCAAAGAGCAAGAAAGAGCGTGGAAAAAAAAAAACACAAAATTGCCAGAAGCAGCGCACGGCGCGAACACACCCGTCCGTCACATCGCGTTCGAGTCACAACTCAGTCGAAAGTAGTGCACACACTGTTCACAGTCAACTGAGCACTTCTCAAATCAAACTTCGGAAAAATGTCACTGTCCCTACCTGTGTGATGACACGAATATGAAACAAAAAAACTATCACCGTCCTGCTAAGCAGTAAAGTAAAACTGTTCACTTTAATTTAATTATTTTAATAGTAATTTTACAAATGGGAGTAAAAATTTGATTTGCCGTACAATATGTAAAGTTTTGCTTTCAGACATTTTCTGCGCCTCACGCGAACCAAGCTTAACAAGATCCAGAAAATTACACGNATATGTAAAGTTTTGCTTTCAGACATTTTCTGCGCCTCACGCGAACCAAGCTTAACAAGATCCAGAAAATTACACGAAAGGGACAACGCACCGAGTTCATGCGCACTTCCTTTAATAATACTTTGCATGATAACTATTTCTTAATAGTTATTACCAACACACCTACTTTTTCTCCGATTTTATTAATATTGGTTATAAAATAAATACTATGATGTACAGATAAAATACAACTAAAATTCCAATTTATTCAAAAATTAAATACTTGTATGGTAACAGAAGTATCGCACGCTTGTGATACATGACATATTTAGGAAACAACCGAACACGTCGTACATGGGGTGATTTTTCAAAGGTTTGCATTAAAAAGTATGAAGATCCGCGAATCGATTGTACAAGTAGATCTAGCCATAGACTAAATATGAGGCAGACTGCTTATTCGTCTAATGCGCATGTACCCAACATTCACCCTACCCCAAAGGAACAACAACTATGNATATGAGGCAGACTGCTTATTCGTCTAATGCGCATGTACCCAACATTCACCCTACCCCAAAGGAACAACAACTATGAAAGTCACATGGTCAACACCGATGAACGTGTTTGTNTCGAGTCACAACTCAGTCGAAAGTAGTGCACACACTGTTCACAGTCAACTGAGCACTTCTCAAATCAAACTTCGGGGAAAATGTCACTGTCCCTACCTGTGTGATGACACGAATATGAAACAAAAAAAAACCATCACCGTCCTGCTAAGCAGTAAAGTAAAACTGTTCACTTTAATTTAATTATTTTAATAGTAATTTTACAAATGGGNGCTAAGCAGTAAAGTAAAACTGTTCACTTTAATTTAATTATTTTAATAGTAATTTTACAAATGGGAGTAAAAATTCGATTTGCTGTTCAATATATAAAGTTTTGCTTTCAGGCTTTTTCTGTGCCTCACGCGAACCAAGCTTAACAAGATCCAGAAAATTATATCAAAGGGACAACGCACCGAGTTCACGAGCATTTCCTTTAATAATACTTTGCATGATAACTATTTCTTACTAGTTNATCAAAGGGACAACGCACCGAGTTCACGAGCATTTCCTTTAATAATACTTTGCATGATAACTATTTCTTACTAGTTATTACCAACACACCTAACTTGTGTCGGTTTTTTATTAGTATTAATTATAAAATAAATACTATGATGTCCAGATAAAATACAACTAAAATTCCAATTTAATCAAAAATGAAATACTTGTATGGTAACAGAAGTATANAAAATACAACTAAAATTCCAATTTAATCAAAAATGAAATACTTGTATGGTAACAGAAGTATAAAACGCTTGTGATTCATGACATATTTAGGAAATAACCGAACACGTCATACGTGGGGTGATTTTTCAAAGGTTTGCATTAAAAAGTATGAAGATCCGCGAATCGATTGTACAAGTAGATCTAGCNTCAAAAATGAAATACTTGTATGGTAACAGAAGTATCAAACGCTTGTGATACATGACATATTTAGGAAATAACCGAACACGTCATATATGGGGTGATTTTTCAAAGGTTTGCATTAAAAAGTATGAAGATCCGCGAATCGATTGTACAAGTAGATCTAGCCATAGACTAAATATATGAGGCAGACTGCTTATTCGTCTAATGCGCACGTACCCAACATTCACCCTACCCCAAAGGAACAACAACTATGAAAGTCACATGGTCAACACTGGTGAACGTGTTTGTTTGCATCTCAATTTTCAAAAGACAAGCACTTTTATGTCAATAAAATACTTTCACCAATTTAAANTACCCCAAAGGAACAACAACTATGAAAGTCACATGGTCAACACCGATGAACGTGTTTGTTTGCATCTCAATTTTCAAAAGACAAGCACTTTTATGTCAATAAAATACTTTCACCAATTTAAANTGAACGTGTTTGTTTGCATCTCAATTTTCAAAAGACAAGCACTTTTATGTCAATAAAATACTTTCACCAATTTAAATTTGATCTAACTGCATTCCAAAATTGGTTAGAGGAAGTATACAAACATCTCAAAGCACTTGTTTACTAATGTCACAATGTTGGAGTTTAAGGTAAGGAGCGGCAAAAAAGAGGTCGTATTGGCAGAAAAGTAGTTCAATGTCGGGACACGGAGATTGGCTGTGCGAAGCCAGCGAGATCGGTCTACCTNGTATACAAACATCTCAAAGCACTTGTTTACTAAACAGTGTTACAACCTCAAATTCCATTCCTCGCCGTTTTTTCTAGTCGTATTGGCAGAAAAGTAGTTCAATGTTGGGACACGGAGATTGGTTGTGCGCAGCCAGCGAGATCGGTCTACCTNGTCGTATTGGCAGAAAAGTAGTTCAATGTTGGGACACGGAGATTGGTTGTGCGAAGCCAGCGAGATCGGTCTACCTCATGTTTAGTCTATGGATCTGGCAGGCCTTTTGAAAGTGTTCACTTTGCCGTGAACAGCCTTTGTAAGTATTTGTTTGCGTAAGAAGTGTGCCAACCTTGGTGGAAGTCACGTAGTTTCTGACAGTCGTGTGGGACGGATAGCAGTTCTATGTTGGGACACCGAGACATACTGCCGCGCGGGTGGCAACCCTGCCACGTGTTCCCTACTGGGTTTTGTCGGCGCTGGCAGTTTGGCTTCTGTAACGGAGGTGAGCCGCTGGAGCAGGNTGCCACGTGTTCCCTACTGGGTTTTGTCGGCGCTGGCAGTTTGGCTTCTGTAACGGAGGTGAGCCGCTGGAGCAGGTAGGTAGATAGCGCCCTCTACTCGGGCAGGACCTCCTCGAAGGGCAGCGCCTGGAAGATGCTGTTGGCGAGTGCCATCGCCACTTCTTCAGCTGTCTCCTCGATGACGGGCATGGCCACCTCCANGCCTGGAAGATGCTGTTGGCGAGTGCCATCGCCACTTCTTCAGCTGTCTCCTCGATGACGGGCATGGCCACCTCCAGCACCCGCTGCCTGTTCTCGTCGATGAAGGCGGACGCCGTANAGCTGTCTCCTCGATGACGGGCATGGCCACCTCCAGCACCCGCTGCCTGTTCTCGTCGATGAAGGCGGACGCCGTATTTGCTGCAATGCGAAACACAGCCTTACAGCCAGCTCGTCAAGTACGCCTTCATAATATTTACTCTGAATGCATGTAAGGAGATACGTGAAGTCCCTATTTCAACCTTCTCAAGGTACTAGGAGAACATTTTGCAAGATGCAGGAAAGTGAAAAAAGAGGGAAATTTATGCTGTAATAGCAGTAAATTGGATCTAAAACAGCATTTCAGTTCAATATATATGTAAAATACCACCATATGTAAAATTAGCATTGTCATGGGCCTGATCCCTTTATTCATGCGTAGGTCAAATTAAACGATAAAATTATTAGAAAAGTAAATATTTTACAAATTTACTAATTATTACATTGATATTCATCNAGGTCAAATTAAACGATAAAATTATTAGAAAAGTAAATATTTTACAAATTTACTAATTATTACATTGATATTCATCAAAAAATTAAAGCAAAATAAATCAATTCACTGTTCACTAATGTTTACCGGACACTTTAAATTCACCTTTAGAACATGGAACTACTTTCCCTCCGTCATTACCAACTTTACTGGGCGCATGCCAGTCTGNACTTTAAATTCACCTTTAGAACATGGAACTACTTTCCCTCCGTCATTACCAACTTTACTGGGCGCATGCCAGTCTGTGTGCCCGTTTAAATATGTATTGAAATAAATTTCACGGCCCCAGTGACATTTTTAAAAGGTTGGTTTCAAAAATGCACACTTAACCGCGAACAGCATATGCTTGTTTAGCGGTGTATATGAAACAGGTTTAGCAATTAGGANTTCAAAAATGCACACTTAACCGCGAACAGCATATGCTTGTTTAGCGGTGTATATGAAACAGGTTTAGCAATTAGGATGTATCTAACATTACATGTGAGTAATTGTTCAGCAGTAAGAGGGTTTTGAACACGCAAAAGGATAAAGAACAAGTGAAACTTGATGGTCTCGTGCATCTTTGCACAGAAATGTGACGTGACATCGAAGCTCGATTTCGGTGATATCAGTGAGGACTTCGCCGATAGGGAAGCGTAGAAACGAACTGTATTGGAGAAATAAACGAAAAATAATAATAAAACAAATGAAAGATGACGAGCTAAACTATACAAAAGAGTAGCTATGAACTACATAAAATGAAATAGTGATGAGATGTGAGAGGGGTCCGTGATACTCAAAAAAGAAATTGTTTACTTGAAAATCGCTTTGCTAAGTTATAATGATGCACTTTGCACTTGGATAATTATTTTACAGTTCTTGGTTGCCAGAACAGAACGCGGCAGGCCCNAAGTTATAATGATGCACTTTGCACTTGGATAATTATTTTACAGTTCTTGGTTGCCAGAACAGAACGCGGCAGGCCCATTGTCGGTGGATATTGAAAGGCGTTCCGAAGGAAAGCTGAGGAAGTAGTCCCTCCCAAGCCGGGGCCGCGGTGGTGTGGTGGTTAGACTACTCACCTCNGTTCCGAAGGAAAGCTGAGGAAGTAGTCCCTCCCAAGCCGGGGCCGCGGTGGTGTGGTGGTTAGACTACTCACCTTCCACACCTAGGCGAACCGGGTTCGATTCCCGGTGGGGCCTCTCCCGGATTTTCGCATGTGGGAATCGTACCAGACGNCCACACCTAGGCGAACCGGGTTCGATTCCCGGTGGGGCCTCTCCCGGATTTTCGCATGTGGGAATCGTACCAGACGATGCCGCTGGTCGACGGGTTTTCTAGGGGATCTCCCCTTTCACTCATTCCGACGCTGCTCCATATTCACTTCACTTCCACCCTCATCGCCTCTCAAGACCTCGATGTCAAGAGCCGCCCAAATATATTCGCTTCACTCACCCTCCCAAGCCAAAACTGGCGTAGGGAACAACTTATACTGCGTCCAGGGCGGCACATGCCTTAAAAAAACAGGCGTGCAGGAGACGGTTGGCAAAGTGCAGTACGGAGAAGGCCACTCACCTATGACGGCGTCTGCGGGGTTCTTGTTGTGGAACTTGAAGTTGACGCCGCCCACGTTGATCTTGACCTTGATCTTGTCGACCTGCACGTACTTCTGCCCGCCGATCACCTGCTCCTTGCCACTGGCTCTCGCCTCAATCTTGGTGTCGGCTGTCAACAGCGAGCACAGGTCCGTCAAGATACGCCCCGCCGCGTCAGTGGTCATCATGCTCTTTCAGCTTAAGATAAATATGAACTGTAACTTTAGGCGTTGAAATAAACTAATCTTTTGTTCGGAACTGCACTGGTATCCAGACGAAGCTTTGTCTTACATCGGGACCAACTCTATGTGAGCTTTATGTTNTCGGAACTGCACTGGTATCCAGACGAAGCTTTGTCTTACATCGGGACCAACTCTATGTGAGCTTTATGTTACTGGCAGCAGTGGTTTATGAGGCTACGGATATAATCTCAGCAGCAAATGTCTCCCACACGTAGGGAAGCTTTCTCATTGGACGGTGTGTTCTGCTGTGTACAGTGCAGTCCATTCACGCCACTTCATGTGCAACGTCCCAGATAGAGGGCACTGTCATTGAGAGGTTAACTCGTACATCCCTACATTAATTTATTGTTTCTATTGCTGCAAATACCACTTTTTTTTATGCGTGCTGTACTTAAGCTGGTAAAGAACATATATTTCGTTATCATTTATTTATTTATTTAGTATATTGTTGACCCCATTGCTAGAATATAAGACATGCCAATAATAATTAATATAGGTACAATTATTAGTACATAATAATATGTATTATATGAGATATATTTTAGTTAGAACCAATAAGCTGTAGGCTTTGTGTTCGGTAATGTAATGTTTGGTTAGGTTGCGTTTACCAAAGATACAATTGTATCATGGTGATAAACTGAACATCTTGTGATATAGAGCAGCTACGTGATCACCAAAATGGCATCATGTCTGTGAACGCGAGTGATCAAAGTTGTTTGATGACCAACTTAAGCGGACGTTCAACATTCCCAGAGTGAATATGTCTGGGGTTGTGAGTTCAAGATAGTAGCTGTGTCTATGACTTATCATTTATTTTTCTGTACTTTGTTTACTCCTGGTCGAAGCAGTTTTCCGATTTTGTATAGAGCGTATTGGTAGAGAATGAGCACATGTTAATTAATAACGTAGAGCAGCAGTACGGTTTACGAACCAGTTACTCATAGCGAAGAACATTGGATACTGCGCCTCGTAGCGTACAGTACTGGTCAAATNGTACGGTTTACGAACCAGTTACTCATAGCGAAGAACATTGGATACTGCGCCTCGTAGCGTACAGTACTGGTCAAATATAACCTTCGTGCGCAACACGTAGACAGTTGTCTACAATAAGCAAGGAAGGGTCAAGGACGTTAAAATGGGCAAAATTTACTTTCAATATTTTTAGAGTATTTTATGATTCTGTTTTATTACATCAAATAGTGGTTATATAAAAAGAAAAACAACATGGAAAATTAATTTCCTAAAAATAACTATGGAAGTTACTTGAATTTCTAATTTATATNTATAAAAAGAAAAACAACATGGAAAATTAATTTCCTAAAAATAACTATGGAAGTTACTTGAATTTCTAATTTATATATTTTGCCATAAAAATTAAAAAATTTTCTTAGTTATCACGCTTGACTATAGTTCAAATTAATTGTTTCCGTGTATGTCTGTTATTGGCTCAGAGTTCACCTGGTGTGTGTGTCTGATAAACCGTTATCAAATTGCAAGCATAACAGAAATACTCGTGTGTTTTGAAGTCTAGAAAGTCCTAAAATGAATTCGCGAAATTTTACAGTCCCTACTAATGGATGCAAACTTGACAAATTCGCGAGAATAATGTCGTGCAGGCTAGACTTAATAGTCATATGTCTAATCATGCAGTTATTAACTTCCCATTGGCTGCTTGATGTCAGAGTTGAAAGTAATTATTGGGCTTGCGTTTCAATGCATTTTTAATATTGGCTTAGGGTTCTCTACGAGGAGTCAGAAAACGCATGCACCAGTTACAGTAGTAACACAAATGTACAAATTGTTTACTTCTAACTTGTCCAGAAATGAATCCGCGAATTATTCAGGTCTCTACTAATGGGTTATTAACGGATGACTTATGAGTGATTGATGTACTAATGGGTAATTGATGGACGACTTATAGATATAGGCCCAGGATATTTGCGTATTCATGTGGCAACAAGCTAGGCTCCACATCCTTTTGCGTTCTCGACCCTCAGTTGGTTGTTCATTGGCTGATGATACAGTTTCACCACAGACCAGGTAGCACGGGATTTGTCCTTGTTTCCCTGCATGTTCGTTATTGGTTCCACTTCGTCCAGAGAGTCTCTCGCAAACTACGATACAATTGGANGTCCTTGTTTCCCTGCATGTTCGTTATTGGTTCCACTTCGTCCAGAGAGTCTCTCGCAAACTACGATACAATTGGAAAACATCTTTTTGAAGCCTAGCTTGTCCTCAGAAGAATTTACGAAATTCCCGGGTATCTAACAACGATCAAATAAAAGGACACGTGATACGCTATTTCTACAGAGAACAAACTTCGTGTCAAGAAATACATCACTCGTACGNGGACACGTGATACGCTATTTCTACAGAGAACAAACTTCGTGTCAAGAAATACATCACTCGTACGTAGATGTTTATATATCAACCTCAAAGATTTTCGTGTAAGAAGTAACATTACAGCTGAATTGTTGTGTGTTGCGTGTGTTTGTGCATATGTGTACTAACAAGTGACCGTCGGGGAAAGNGTAACATTACAGCTGAATTGTTGTGTGTTGCGTGTGTTTGTGCATATGTGTACTAACAAGTGACCGTCGGGGAAAGCTGTTTAGGCCTACAGTGGAGAGCTTATTTGTTTCATGCATCGTACATAAAACCTATTTTTGCATCATTTCATGATTATGTTATTCCTATTTCAGTGNAGCTTATTTGTTTCATGCATCGTACATAAAACCTATTTTTGCATCATTTCATGATTATGTTATTCCTATTTCAGTGATCTTAACACTTTGGGTGCGGTAGTGATTTAATGGCAGTCAGGACAAGCTAGAAGTGAGTCTCCTATATGCTCGACTGCATCACCGTCAGTTCTGCAGTTCTCTATACTCCCATTTACAACCGTCATATTGGTCCATACACTAAACAACTTTCATTACTGGCTGGCTCTCTGCCGGTATAATGCCGAGTTGAAAGTGTCCCAATGAATTCTTCTTGCCTATGTAACATAAAGTGCGATCCNGCTCTCTGCCGGTATAATGCCGAGTTGAAAGTGTCCCAATGAATTCTTCTTGCCTATGTAACATAAAGTGCGATCCCTACTGTTAATTTCAGCAATTTACACTTTGAGTGTTGCTGACGTAATATCCCTTTGCGTAGAACCGCATGTACAGTGCAGACGAAGTAACATTTCCTCGCCCGTGTCTGTAAAGAATGCGGATGTCACGGCAAACTACACACAACTCAGTTACATTCAGACGACGCGATATTACGTCTGCAGCACTCGAAGTGTTAAACAAGTTTACTGTACGTAATCGAACATTCAGCTGATTGTGTTGCGCAAGTTACTTGAACNAGCACTCGAAGTGTTAAACAAGTTTACTGTACGTAATCGAACATTCAGCTGATTGTGTTGCGCAAGTTACTTGAACAAAACCCGGAGACGCAGTAGTAAGACCAGGCGGTCCCCGGGGCTGCACTCACTGAAGTTGCCGGTGAAGAGGCCTTGTCCCCGGAGAGGCACGACGAGCAGGCGGCCGTCGACTTGGTAGTCAGCCTGGGCGCTCATGTAGGGCACAGTCGCGCTCATCTGGACGGTCAGCTTGTACGGGTCCAGCCTGCATCCAGCAACACGACAACCCCGTCACCACACACCACACACCACCCAACACCTTTNTTGTACGGGTCCAGCCTGCATCCAGCAACACGACAACCCCGTCACCACACACCACACACCACCCAACACCTTTCTCAATCAAACCTTTCAAAAATCACCCCATGCATGATGTGTTCGGTTGTTTGCTGAATACGCCGTCTATCATAAGGGTTTCGTACTTGTGTCGACATAAAGGTATCTTATNGATGTGTTCGGTTGTTTGCTGAATACGCCGTCTATCATAAGGGTTTCGTACTTGTGTCGACATAAAGGTATCTTATTTTATATTAAAACAAATATTTATTTATATTTTATTTACTAATTATAATTTTTAATTTATAATTAATATTAATAAAAACAGTGAGAATATAGGTGTGTTGGTAATGCCCAGTAAGAAATAGTTCTTNTTTAATTTATAATTAATATTAATAAAAACAGTGAGAATATAGGTGTGTTGGTAATGCCCAGTAAGAAATAGTTCTTTTGCAGAATATTATAGTAAACTGAGTGCGCACGAATGCAGTGCTTTGTCCTTTTGGCGTAATTTGCTAGACTTGGTTAACCTTTGCTTGCATGAGGCGGAGAAATATGCTAGAAGTAGAACTTCAACAGGGCTTCAGGAAATATGGAAGTAACTGTGAATTGACTATAGTTAGTTTTTCTGTACTTTCGGCTGTAAAAAAAAGTATTAAAAACGGATTTTTTTTTTTCAATTTTGGTTATGTAGGTGTTTTTCTGCATAAAGAATGAAATTTAAATCAATAAACGCAATATTTNTTTTTTTTTCAATTTTGGTTATGTAGGTGTTTTTCTGCATAAAGAATGAAATTTAAATCAATAAACGCAATATTTTACAGCAAATCAAAATTTTAGCGAGTAGCTCAGACCACTTACCTACAAATTTGTTTGGACAAACTAGGGTACATGTAGTTAGGGTTTGACGTCTCGTCGACAGCAAGGTCATTAGAGACGGAGAAGGTTGCTAAGAGAAGCAGGGATAGGGAAACTATGGAAAACGAAAAATTAGGATGGCTGGACCGGGGTNGACGGAGAAGGTTGCTCAGAGAAGCAGGGATAGGGAAACTATGGAAAACGAAAAATTAGGATGGCTGGACCGGGGCTCGAACACGGGTACCCCCAAATACGAGCTCAGTGGTCTACCATTGCGCTGCCTCGCTCAGTTGGATTCGGAACAAATATTTAATTTGCTGTAATGTGGCATACGTAACTTTTTCCGGTTTCTAGTAATTTTCGAGTCCTAAGTTTTGCTGACTGTTACAGGTGCCGGATGCTACGTCAGATGTTTGAAGGAATGTCCTAACTGCCGCAGAAATGCCATTGTCGAAAGTCAAGTCAAAATGTTACTCATTGGTGGTTTTTATATTATGAACACACGCAAAAGAAATCGCGTCTCTGGNCTGTAATGTGGCATACGTAACTTTTTCCGGTTTCTAGTAATTTTCGAGTCCTAAGTTTTGCTGACTGTTACAGGTGTCGGATGCTACGTCAGATTTTTGAAGGAATGTCCTAACTGCCGCAGAAATGCCATTGTCGAAAGTCAAGTCAAAATGTTACTCATTGGTGGTTTTTATATTATGAACACACGCAAAAGAAATCGCGTCTCTGGGGAGTTTTTTTTTTTCTTCAAAACACTCAACTGTAGTTATTATTACATAAATACTAGTTGTCGTATTTCTGACGTGCATTCCAAATATGACGCAATTTTCTTTCTCCCCAACAACCAGTTGGACCAGTTAGCCGCTGGTTCATCCTCGGTAACCAGCAACTGGGAGATAAAGTCACTTTTAGACGTTGACTTGAAGTGGTAAAGCGAAATTCAGGGCTAGCCAGCAGTTAAATGTTTGACCGGAAGATTAACAGGAGGTGGTAAAACCGGCCTTATTAGAACGGCGAAGAAAACTTCGTGCAGACTCGGCACTTTTCGTTCCCCGAAACCCGTATTTTATTCTTGTAATCACGGATAACTTTTCCGTAAAAAAATCTCGTTCGATATAGTCTATCCCGTGTTCTTTCCCTCTCGTTCTGTAGGTTCCAGTTTCGTGCGACGTCGCGCACCGGTGCGTCAGACGCGCGTGCAGCTGCAGCGAAAGGGAACGGCGAGTGCCGTGGTTACGGAACACTCCCTCTCGCCCGGCCGAGGACGAGGTGACTGGTACACGCAGGGACATTGACGTCCCGCGCCGGACGCGAACAACTGCACCGCTTCCATCGGGGAGCNCGAGGTGACTGGTACACGCAGGGACATTGACGTCCCGCGCCGGACGCGAACAACTGCACCGCTTCCATCGGGGAGCCAGTGCTCGTTTTACAGCGAAGCTGACTGTACGTGCCATGGGCTAAATACGAGGTGATACAACTCTCCTTCTCCTGCGCACGTACCCAACACTGACCTACCCCAAACCAGCACAACTGTCGAAGTCACGTGGCCACCAGTGATGAACGTGTTTGTTTGATTCTTAACTTCCTAAAGACAGGCACCTNCACAACTGTCGAAGTCACGTGGCCACCAGTGATGAACGTGTTTGTTTGATTCTTAACTTCCTAAAGACAGGCACCTTTACGTTTATAAAACACGTTTACCAATTGTAATTTAACTAAACTTCTTTACAAATTCGTTCTAGTAAGTATACAAACATCTGAAAGCGCTTGTTTACTAGACAGCGTTCTAACCTCAAATCCAATCTACGCCGTTTTTTCTAGTCGTGTTGAAAGAAAAGCAATACAATGTTGGTATAGTATATTTGCGATTTCTTCACACTTTTTGTTTCAAACCTTTGAAGAATAGCTCCATTTACGACTCGTTTCGTTGTTTCCTATGAACTTATATGTATATGTTTGATCTACAAATTATAATATTTAATTCATAATTAATATAAATAAGAACAGGGAGAGAATAGGCGTGTTGTCAATAACTAGTAATAAATAGTTCTAATGCAGTATATTATTAAAGTGAGTGCTCATGAATGCGGTGCGCTGTCCCTTNCAATAACTAGTAATAAATAGTTCTAATGCAGTATATTATTAAAGTGAGTGCTCATGAATGCGGTGCGCTGTCCCTTTGGTGTAATTTTCTAGACTCGAGTAAGCTTTGTTTGTATGTACGAGGCGGAGGAATATTCAGGGTTTCAGAAAAGTGAGAAGTAACTCCGAATTGACCATACAGGCCGCTGTGGATTGCTTCCCCGTTCCTGATTCTCTGGTTGGCTTTCTCCGTCCGTAATGACTCCGCTGTGCCGAGACGTTAAGGCTCCCGCTTACCCAGAGCCATTTTCTGCGATTGAGACCGAGAAGCGCGGGAGCGATAAGGGCTACACTACCGCGCGCATTAAGTGCGCCGTCGCCACTAAGCGCAAGGCTCTGAACTGCCGTGTAGTGTTCTCGTCGTGCTGCGTCTACCTGCTCGACTTTATCCTACAATTTGATTGGTGGAAGGTCTGTAGGAAGGTTTAATGCAAGTCCCTTGAGTATTTTTGTATGTATATGACGCATATATTTTAAGATACAGCTCTTTGAAAAATCAGTTTTTGACATGGATCGCATGTGTTTCTCGCACGCTCGGGTGGTAATGCGCGCCGCACTCGCCGTCACGAAAACATGTACCTCGCCTCGCCCCGCCACTCAGTCCCCGTACGCACGCCGGACTACGCGCATGTTCCCATCGACGGAGCAAGGTTGCCCGAACATTAAAACTACTACATTGTTCTACAACGCTCGCCTTATCGCTTCCGGTTNCCATCGACGGAGCAAGGTTGCCCGAACATTAAAACTACTACATTGTTCTACAACGCTCGCCTTATCGCTTCCGGTTGTGCGTCATCGCGTTTGCGACAAATTTCGGCGCGATTTGCAGCATTTTCATTCTATCGCGCGCCATTGCTCCGAAACTACTAGTGCCACAGGCGCAAATGATAGCTCATTCGAAAGGACTTGAAAGGGCCCTCATTTTAACGTAACAACCACTGATCTACTCTGAANATAGCTCATTCGAAAGGACTTGAAAGGGCCCTCATTTTAACGTAACAACCACTGATCTACTCTGAAAAGTTTTCAAGCAGCTGCGCTTTGAACTCGTGAAACAGCATCATGCCGCTAAAGAAGAGCAAGGATCCGAGTCAAAATCCGCGTGTTTTGGCTGTTGGCGGTAATTCTTAGGCAGAGCGGAGCCGCAGGTATAGAGATAAGAAAAAAATATAAGAATCGGATCACCAGGAAAGAAGTTATGGGGCTCCAAATACTAACGTGCAGAACGAAAATGGCGCGCGCGCCACTTCTCCGCAGCCGGGTCCCTCGGGAGTGCCACCAAAACGACCGAGGNATGGCGCGCGCGCCACTTCTCCGCAGCCGGGTCCCTCGGGAGTGCCACCAAAACGACCGAGGATGCCAGTTATGGCTTTGCGAAATCGAGACGAAGCTGACGAGACCACTCGTGACCCTTCCCCCTCCTCTTGGTCACAATGGACCCCAACANTTTGCGAAATCGAGACGAAGCTGACGAGACCACTCGTGACCCTTCCCCCTCCTCTTGGTCACAATGGACCCCAACACAGGCCCTTCAATGCTTTTACTAAAGCTTGGTCGTCGCAGCAGCGCGATGAGACCGCGTCTGTTTGAGTTCGCCAAGCTATTTCTAAATAATTCCTTCGGGCATGTGTGCGGTGTGTGCGGTCGCCTCTGGCACAAGGATATATCGAACTACGTGTTTCATTCATTCTCCAATACCGTANTGTGTGCGGTGTGTGCGGTCGCCTCTGGCACAAGGATATATCGAACTACGTGTTTCATTCATTCTCCAATACCGTAACAAGACAGACATGGAATCCATGTTCGGTAGGTGCCACGAACGGCGATCTACCAAGGGCAAGTTTTTTTTAGCTNCCATCGACGGAGCAAGGTTGCCCGAACATTAAAACTACTACATTGTTCTACAACGCTCGCCTTATCGCTTCCGGTGGTGCATCATCGCGTTTGAGATAAATTTCGGCGCAATTTGCAGCACTTTCATTCTATCCCGCGCCATTGCTCCGAAAACTACAAGTGCCACTGACGCGAATGATAACTCGTTCGAAAGGACTTGAAAGGGCCCCTCCCTTTAACGCAACAACCATTGACCTACTCTGAAAAGTTTTGAAGCAGCTGCGCTTTGAACTCGCGAAACAGCATCATGCCGCTAAAGAAGAGCAAGGATCCGAGTCAAAATCCGCCACAAAACCGACAACCGCCATTAACTTAGGCAGAGCGGAGCCGCAGGTATAGAGATAAGAAAAAAATATAAGAATAGGATCACCAGGAAAGAAGTTATGGGGCGCCAAATACTAGCGTGCAGAACGAAAATGGCGCGCGCGGCCGCTTCTCTGCAGCCGGGTCCCTCGGGAGTGCCACCAAAACGACCGAGGATGCCAGTTATGGTTTTGCGAAATCGAGACGAAGCTGACGAGACCACTCGTGACCCTCCCCCCTCCTCTTGGTCACAATGGACCCCAACACAGGCCCTTCAATGCTTTTACTAAAGCAGCCAGCAGCGTCGTCGCGCTACTCTGGCGCAGACAAACAGTTCGCCAAGCTATTTCTAAACAATTCCTTCGGGCGTGTGTGCGGTGTGTGCGATCGCCTCTGGCACAAGGATATATCGAACTACGTGTTTCATTCATTCTCCAATACCCTAACAAGACAGACATGGAATCCATGTTCGGTAGGTGCCACGAACGGCGATCTACCAAGGGCAAGTTTTTTTTAGCTNTAACAAGACAGACATGGAATCCATGTTCGGTAGGTGCCACGAACGGCGATCTACCAAGGGCAAGTTTTTTTTAGCTACGCTGAAGTGCGCTGTAATGTTGTTTATAATGTGCGTGACGTCTTGAGAGTACTCAGCAGCCTTCGTCTGAAGTGCGTGTACTTGTCGTAGATCAGCNTGTTTATAATGTGCGTGACGTCTTGAGAGTACTCAGCAGCCTTCGTCTGAAGTGCGTGTACTTGTCGTAGATCAGCACATCGCACGCACGTTTAATAGTTTCGTGGGAAAACATGTGTTTCAAACACACTGCAGCGCAGTTCAAGCGCCNGCACGCACGTTTAATAGTTTCGTGGGAAAACATGTGTTTCAAACACACTGCAGCGCAGTTCAAGCGCCGGACAAGCGGGAGCCTTACAAACCCCTATCTACCTACACCTATCAAAACACTTTTTTTTATAATGCCATTGGCAAANGGACAAGCGGGAGCCTTACAAACCCCTATCTACCTACACCTATCAAAACACTTTTTTTTATAATGCCATTGGCAAAAATATGTGCGAATTTTCGCAACGCTCAAATTAACTGGGCAGTAACTCGAAGCCTGAAAATTTCGCGGTATCATTTCGAGACAATCTAGAATTTTAAAATTCGTGTCTTCGAGTTTATTTCGCAGTTGGTTCGCGTGTCGTTTGATCTCTCCTGAAGAACCGCGAACCATCAATAAAAAATGCTAATAATACGCATATGTAATCATCTCATTGCACCGTGACAGCAAGCGACCAAGGTGCAGTTACAAGCTGCATGCTTGTACGTGAGAATATAAAGTCTAGCCTTCAGGTAATTTGACTCGCGATATTTTCGTAACCAGTCTTCGCTGATGAGTCAAAATCATGACCCTACAGTTATTCTGCGTCTACAGCTGACATGCCAACGTTTGCACTGTTTACAGGCTGTTTGCGGTAAACGAAGTAGGTTTAGAAATCAATTAAGAGGAATTAAGAACACAGAGGTGGAACATCTGCTTGTATCGCGAAATCGAGCCACACACGCCAGCAAAATGGCGGCACTANAATTAAGAACACAGAGGTGGAACATCTGCTTGTATCGCGAAATCGAGCCACACACGCCAGCAAAATGGCGGCACTAACCGGAAACATGGCGCAACGCCGTCCGCCAATCGCCAGCCGGCAGCCTAGCCAATAGGGTACCTTCCGCAGCACGCCGTAGCCAATCGGATGCAAGGCCCGTTTCCAGAGCCTCGCGGCAGCCANAGCCAATAGGGTACCTTCCGCAGCACGCCGTAGCCAATCGGATGCAAGGCCCGTTTCCAGAGCCTCGCGGCAGCCAATCCGCGAACAACGGGTACGCACATATCAAAGGAACTGCTACACCATTTCACTTGTGGTACAATGTTAGACTTAACTGTACCATGATTGTAGAGGGCATGGTCGGTGCCAGGAGGGGGGAGGGAGAAGAAGGATTTCGGGGTTGTAACCTTGCCTCCTTTGTCCCTAGGTTATAATAAAAATGTATTGCTATAATTATTCATCATTAAAGTAATGAATAATTCTACCAGAGTCAGATATATTCTGATAAAATACTACACGTTTTATTACGTTAGTTAAGTAATTTTCTCCTAGCACTTGTTTCAGCCACCCCGATAGCATAACCAGTTTGATTCAAGCTAGAATCAGGCTTTCATGACAAGACTGTAAGCTTGTTTTGCAATTCAGCAAGCTTGAATCAAACCAACTAGTCTCCATGGATCAATCTTGTAGCAATNAGACTGTAAGCTTGTTTTGCAATTCAGCAAGCTTGAATCAAACCAACTAGTCTCCATGGATCAATCTTGTAGCAATCTTTATTAGTTACTGTCGCAAGCTAGTCTTGGCAAGCTGCAACTATGGGTCAAGCCTCTGCAAGCTTGCCATTAGCAAGTGTGCCTGCCGTAGTAATTCTGGCTTTGATCAAGCTTCAATCACACATGACGTGGCAGACTTGNTGCCATTAGCAAGTGTGCCTGCCGTAGTAATTCTGGCTTTGATCAAGCTTCAATCACACATGACGTGGCAGACTTGATCGGCAAGGCAAATTTGAATCAGGTGGCAAGCTTACATGCTATCTGGGCAGTGTAACATCCCTCCTTTTCCTTGCAACATTTCTGGTACTATGCCAATAACAGATAGAGAGAGAGAGAGAGATAGAGAGAGAGAGAGAGACACACACACACACACACACACACACTCACTGGAGATTGTCGATGACGAAGCCACTGCCGCCGGACGCTGTAATGTTCTCTAAGTGCGCCTTAATCTTGAGGTTAGGCTGCTCTCTGTCCACGTCTAGAGCCGGCAGCTTGAATGGATCCATCGCCGGCACTCGCATCTTCGGTATACCTGCAAGACATCACACTCTCGTCGAATTTTTCGGTCTCATGACTATAATTGACAGAGACAGGCGTGCATCCGGAAAATACGTTAAACTACTGTGCACAAGGGATACGCTCATTTTCTACTGAGCGCGGCGCTAAGGTTATTGGTCATCGAGCAACAATTCAGGAACGCCAACAGCCAACCACTTGTCTCGGTGGCGGAACACTCGTCAGCAGTTCCAGCGGTAGAAATAAATGGCATCCGCTATTCCTGGCGAGTTTGTTGTCATGTTATTAAATATCCTCAAAATCTAGAGAAGAAATTAACTCTCAAACGGCCGTAATATATTCAGGATGAAGAAGTAAGGGTTTAACTAAGCCACATTGAAATCGCTAAGAATTTTTGGCAAGAAAGTTCATATTTTTATTGATAAAACAAATCTTAGTACTATTAAAATATAACTTATAATAAAACTATCATACAATATTTACTAACGTAGTAGTTAATAATGAGAGAAATCTTTGACACACAATATCTCGTGATGGTTCNACTATCATACAATATTTACTAACGTAGTAGTTAATAATGAGAGAAATCTTTGACACACAATATCTCGTGATGGTTCTTACGTGGGTTTGGGTTTGTACTACTTCCATATATGTTTTATAGTACCAGATATTTTGGCCAATTTTCCAAATCAGAAATAGCGGCAAANGGTTTGTACTACTTCCATATATGTTTTATAGTACCAGATATTTTGGCCAATTTTCCAAATCAGAAATAGCGGCAAAAATTATGAATTGGGCAGTTCATGGGTGTGTTTTGTGTTACCTTTGGCGAGCCGAGGTCTGATGTTCTCTATGGACTGCAGCACGCATTGCGTGTAGAGCGGGTCGTTCCTCTTGCACACCTGCACGTAGTTCGCTGAAACACACACAGAGAGCACTGCCGTCACTTTTCCGTAGCCAGGCCACACAACGCTAAAGAATACAGAACCTAAACCGAATACACGAGAGAAAAACACCGGATAGGCTATCCGGCACGGACACCTGATTTTCTCGCAGGCTAGATGTCAGTAAACTACGTCCACGCCTGCAGTTTCCTTTAGTTATTGCCTTTACGAGAAGATATAAAGATGCGTTACAATTAAAACCCATCTATTCGCGATAGTGGATACGTACCGAAGTTTTTGAAATGCAATCTGGCAGGAAATGGATTTGATTCTTTCATGCCCATCGTAGCCAATTGTCTGCATGTTGCACAGGAATATTGTCCTTGACAGGTACTGTACACCGCGTGGTTCGGTGTCCAATGTCTTCCCTGTGTGCGACTGATTTCTAAGCCGTGCTCCTGATTTCCATGACTTGAATAAAGTGGCCTGGTTAATGCGCAGTGTTAATTGTACATATGTTGAAATGCCGGAAAATTTGCATACGAGGAGATCTTAAACCATTCAGACCCAGTGTACACGGTGCTGTACACTACGCACGTGTGGTTAAGTTTTGTCTGTACTGCACACTGCGAAGTACAATGACCAGTGATCTTACCTGTGGGCAAATGATACGCAAACCGTCCGACTGGCCTAGGTAATAATTGCCTCGGATAACTGTAGCCGAGTATACAGCCTACAGTTCATTGGCTGTGACGACGAAGCAAGTGTTGTGTCGACTCAAGTACAGCACGCATCATAAAAAAATTTTCGTTTGCAATACCTGAAACCGTGAATTAAAGTCGGTCTGAAAGAGCTAAGTGGGGCTAAGTGCCCAGTTTACGGTGAACAGACTGTACGAATGTTGCCCGATCTGCCATAGGTCGTAGTCCTCGAAGTGTGAGAGNTGAACAGACTGTACGAATGTTGCCCGATCTGCCATAGGTCGTAGTCCTCGAAGTGTGAGAGGTTCTTTTTTTTTTCTAACCTACTCTAAAACTAAGTGTTAGTAGGAACGGGATTATTGCGTCTCAGAGCTAACCCCTTACNTACGGTGAACAGACTGTACGAATGTTGCCCGATCTGCCATAGGTCGTAGTCCTCGAAGTGTGAGAGGTTCTTTTTGTTTTTTCTAACCTACTCTAAAACTAAGTGTTAGTACCTTGCCCTAATAACGCAGAGTCTCGATTGGGGAATGCGATACAAGGGAAGGAAGAACATGCAAGGAGACGTGCAACGCGGCAAAGAGAGATTGGGTTCCCATGGCCGAGTTTGGCGTACTTTTTGGAGGGATTACATGAATATCAATTTGTACATCTAGAAGAGAAAGGGAAAAACCGGCACAGACACCGCAAAAAACCCTTTCGACAGGAAAGGATTAAAAATTGTTACATGCATTATGAGAAAATGCTACAGGAGAAAGATGGGTGGGTACCACGCTCTTTATTATCGGAAGAGGAGAAACAAGTAGAGAGATGGCGGGGCTCAAATGTCGCCGAGCCGTTAACGTCGGTCCCTTCACGTCCCGCGGCGACGGCTGACGTAAGACTGCAGTTACAAAACGAGCATCACTTTCCTTGCCTGCTTGTTCCGGGAGCAGCAGTTAACACGAGCGTGCCGTACGTTCACGTAATGGCGCGTGACTTGCAGCGCTGCGGACTCCCGCACACGGCGCTTGCACGGAGCGAACAACTGCGATTACGTCAACAACCCGGTCATCGCTGCCCCGCCGACACACTCACGTCGTCGCAAAAAAACCCCGCCTCGCGCGTGCGTCCGCCGAGTACGCCTCGCCAACCCTAACCTCACCCACCGCGCGTGTGTTCTAATTCAGCTGGGGGGCCGCTGTGGCCGAGCGGTTAGACTGCTCGCCTCCTACCGAGTCTAACCCCCGGGTTCGACGCCCGGCCGGGTCGCTCCCGGATTTTCGCAGGTGGGAATCGTGCCGGACGATGCTGCTGGTCGGCGTGGGTTTTCTCGGCGATCTCCCGTTTCCCCCGCCCCTGGCATTCCGGCGCTGCTTCGTTCTCACCTCACTTCACCCTAATCGGCTCTCAAGACCTCGTTAAGAGCCACCCAAATCTCTTCACTCACTCCAATTCAACTGGTAATGGCCTATAGTTGCGTCGGCCACGAAAAAAATTTGTTATAGTCTATTCGCGATTTATTCACACTTTCTGAATCAAACCTTTGAAAAATCACCCCATGAATTACGTGTTTGGTTGTTTCCTAAACNGCGATTTATTCACACTTTCTGAATCAAACCTTTGAAAAATCACCCCATGAATTACGTGTTTGGTTGTTTCCTAAACATGCCATCTATCACAAGTGTTCTGCACTTGTGTTAACATAAACGTATTTTATTTTTGGTTAAATTGAACTTTTACTTATATTTTTTCTAAGAATTNTTCTGCACTTGTGTTAACATAAACGTATTTTATTTTTGGTTAAATTGAACTTTTACTTATATTTTTTCTAAGAATTATAATATTTTATTTATACATAATAATTGTAAATAAAACAGAATGGAGGGGGGTAAATATGTATGTTGGAAAGGTATNATAATATTTTATTTATACATAATAATTGTAAATAAAACAGAATGGAGGGGGGTAAATATGTATGTTGGAAAGGTATAGTAACAAATAGTTCTTATTCAAAATTGTATTACATAGAGTGCTTACGAATGCGGTGCGCTGTCCGTTTGGTGTAANAGTAACAAATAGTTCTTATTCAAAATTGTATTACATAGAGTGCTTACGAATGCGGTGCGCTGTCCGTTTGGTGTAATTCTCTAGACTCGGCTGAGCTTTGTTAGCACGAGGCGGAGGAATAACCTGGAAGTAGAGCTTGAGCAGGACTTCAGAAAAATGTGAAGTAACCGTGAATTACTTATGTTTTATATTTGTACCACATATTATTTAAATTGTAGATATTATGTGTGACTACTTTTCCCTCGGATAATTTTTTTTTTAATCATATGAGTGTTGCAAAATAACATGCCAAAGTCGAAATTTAACTTTTTTTTTATGATGTAGAAATAAAATATACGAAACTATTTGCTGTAAATCTAACAAGGATGACTGGAAGAACTTGCCTTAATTCATTTTAAGGTATTCGTGGCAAAAATTATTTTATAAAATTTCAGGGGCAACCACAAATCAAAAATATGCAAGAATGTCCGTATTTTCAGCCNGTGGCAAAAATTATTTATAAAATTTCAGGGGCAACCACAAATCAAAAATATGCAAGAATGTCCGTATTTTCAGCCATTTTTTTTAATTAAAAAAAAAATCCTTGTACGGTTTTATAGACATCTCAAAGTAGCCCTTGACATCTTCTTTCAGNATTTTTTTTAATTAAAAAAAAAATCCTTGTACGGTTTTATAGACATCTCAAAGTAGCCCTTGACATCTTCTTTCAGTGTAAATTATCTCATATTTGTATATAAATAATTTTTAATTATTTGTGCATTGCTAAAACGGCAAAATTTTAATTTTCAAATGTAATCAGGTAAAAACTATGCTCTCAAAAAAGTATTTTTTTTTTCTAAGAAAGAGTAATTACAAGGGCCACCTGTTTTTCGCGAAAATATTTCAGCACTACTCGTACTCCGTCAATGGCATGAGTGACCCCCCCCCCNCGCAACCCCCCTCCTCCAGCGTAAGCTCTGTTTTCCAGTTGTTTATAACAGTTTTCCATCTTCTTGTTGCTATTTTTTGGACACTGTTGTTTGTATACAAACCGAGGCAAAATAATAAATTCGGTCTTATTAATAAATAATTTTCGTATACGCGTTGCAAGTTGCGAAATGAAAACAGGTGTTAGAAATTATTTCCACTTCGTCACGAAGGGATCAAGGGGAATGTGGAGAATAGTGGGTACTGAAGGGATCAAGGGCAAACGAATGAGGGTATGTTGTAGTAAATTCGAACACAGACAAAGTTTTAAGGTTACTTATTTTGTGACTAGTGACTTTAATACCACTCATTTTACGGATAGAAACTTTAATATTTGTGGCTGTAGGACCTGTGACTTCAAGACTTGAGTATAACTGAACTTAGGGCTATATTAACTTCTGGTCTACTGATTTTAGGGATAGCGACTTTAATACTTCTTAATTTAGCGGTGCTGGCTGTATTACTTCTGAGTTTTGCTATCAATTTTAGGACTTGTAATTTAACAGCTAAAACTATTAATTTTAGCTCAAGTATGACGTCCTGATGAACTGAAGTCCATACAATTGAATTACTGATCAGATTTTTAAGATTGTGACTTCGAGGCCTAAAATTTTTGATAGTGAGTTTAGTACTACTGATTTTGTGGCTACCAACTGTAGATCTTTACTTATTTTAATTATTAAAAAAAGTTATGAGTTTTATTTTTAATCAGAAGTGTAAGCATATTTCCATTCTGGATGCTTCATAAATCATATTTTTAAAGAAAACCTTCGTCAAGTAAGGCAATCTATTAATAATAATTCCAACACGCACTCTTTTATAAACGTGATTACAAAATAAATATATTTGTAATAACTTATTTTATGTACATTCATTTATGTTTGATAAATAAGATCTGTTTTGTAGCTGAAATGGGTGTGTAGAAAATTAATGGTGAAATTCAGTTTTTTTTTTNGATAAATAAGATCTGTTTTGTAGCTGAAATGGGTGTGTAGAAAATTAATGGTGAAATTCAGTTTTTTTTTTTTTTACAAAACTCTTACTGTACGGGGGTCATTACAAATGGATGGATTTCTGTAGCGTGCTCCTGTGAATGGTACTTTAAAGTTACCACATATGCTGTAAATATGATAACCCTCCAATATAGTTAACAACGGTTTTTTCATACTGTCGCGCTTCTCANCTGTAAATATGATAACCCTCCAATATAGTTAACAACGGTTTTTTCATACTGTCGCGCTTCTCAGCAAAAAAAAAAGAAAGAGAGATAGAAACGATGCAGGCAGGCAGGCGGGCGCCTTAAGGCAGTTCAAGTGCCTAAAATNAAAGAGAGATAGAAACGATGCAGGCAGGCAGGCGGGCGCCTTAAGGCAGTTCAAGTGCCTAAAATGTTCTGCATTTTAAAGATATTTTGCGGTTGGGCGATTTGATGAAAATGCCAAATCAATTTAAAAATAACTTTCGCATACTTTCAAAATACAGTTATCAGCATTTTAACTTCAAAATTTGCNAATGCCAAATCAATTTAAAAATAACTTTCGCATACTTTCAAAATACAGTTATCAGCATTTTAACTTCAAAATTTGTGCCAAACAAATTTCAAAAAGTTGTACAAGCGCAATGTTTGATAAGTTGATTTCACAAAAAAAAAAAAATATTACGGAACGCCACGAAGAAATTTATTTGAAGAGTGGCGTTTTGTTCACCTGCGATAAGCGTTTAACTTCTTGCTAATTTTGGATTTCCATTTTATTGAAAAACTTAAAAATAAAATTATCCATNAATGCCAAATCAATTTAAAAATAACTTTCGCATACTTTCAAAATACAGTTATCAGCATTTTAACTTCAAAATTTGCGCCAAACAAATTTCAAAAAGTTGTACAAGCGCAATGTTTGATTTCAACTAAAGTGTTTTTTTTTTTAATATTACGGAACGCCACGAAGAAATTTATTTGAAGAGTGGCGTTTTGTTCGCCTGCGATAAGCGTTTAACTTCTTGCTAATTTTGGATTTCCATTTTATTGAAAAACTTAAAAATAAAATTATCCATNCCTGCGATAAGCGTTTAACTTCTTGCTAATTTTGGATTTCCATTTTATTGAAAAACTTAAAAATAAAATTATCCATTGGAAGAAATTTCAAGAAATTTCTTCATCTTATTCTAATGTCATTAACAACTAATTTGAAATGCAGTCAAACATGATAATGATGCGAAATTTTAAAATTTGTACGACAATGCATATTAATTAGAAATTCCTGTACTTCCCGGCATTCATTTCTGTAAATTTATTTTCCATAGTTTTTTATATTTTTATCAATGTACTGTTTGGTGTAATAAAACAGAAATGTAAAATATCCTAAAAAGTAAGACAAAATCATTTTTGCCACTCGGGCATCCTCAAGCTACGCAGTTTGCAACTGGAAGGCGTGTTGGGGGGGGGGGGTATAACTCCTGGAAGGAGCGGCCGGGGAAAGTGTTACGTCAGAACTGCGGCAGTTAACGACGTGCGCGCAATACCTGTTTGCGAAACTCGATTCATTACGATGCCGGACACTCGCGGACCTCTGAGGACATGCGAACACACATGGCTCGTGGGCGGGTGAAAGAGGAAACATACCGTCGGTATAGTCCATTCGCGGTTACTTCACACTTCCTCGATCAAACCTTTGAAAAATCACCCCATGGATGACGTGTTNTCGGTATAGTCCATTCGCGGTTACTTCACACTTCCTCGATCAAACCTTTGAAAAATCACCCCATGGATGACGTGTTAGTTATTTCTCAAATACGCCGTGTAGCCTATCACAACCGTTTTGCACCTCTGTTAACATAAAAGTATCTTATTTTTCGTTGAATTGAAGTTTACCTATATTTTTTTTATAAATTATAAGACATAATAAATATGAATAAAAACAGTGAGAAAACATGTGAGTTGGTACCGGCTAGTAAGAAATAGTTCTCTCGTACAAAATAATATTGCAACCGAGTGCGCACGAATTCGGTGCGTTGTCCTTCGGTGTAATTTTCTAGACTTAGTTAAGCTTAGTTTGCACGAGGCGGAGGAATATCCTGGAAGTAGAACGTAAGCAGGGCTTCAGAAAAGTGTAGAGTAACCGTGAATGGATTATAGTTACAAGTACGCCAGTAACTCATAACTAGGGCCAGTGACTTTTCGCGTAAAAATCGGAGCACACAGTAGACTTCAATACTATATACACACCTCAGCTGTTGTTATACCGCCATTGGCTGCTGGTGCCTTGTCCGTCTTTGACCCAGCCACTCAGCACCAAGTAACTCCGACACTGAACCTTCTTGATTCGTGCGCAAATGGTTAACACGGGCCTGAACATTTTTTAGCCAGTCAAAGAAGCTCCTGCTGGGATGTCACGAAACCTGACATAGAACTCTCGAAATCTTTTCGCGAAATATCACTGCCCCTACTTATCGACATACCGTCAGTTTTCTTTCGCTTATACGCGGCATGTCTTTGTGAGGAGATATTTTCTTACTTGGCTGGCCGATCAGAATTGGGTTACTTCTGTAGTTTGCGTCTGTGATTTGCGAGCAGACACCTGCGACGCGTAACAACGTAAATCGGCCAATAAAGAAAGTGGATTTGAGTTAAAGTGTTGTGAAATACGACTGGCAATTAAATAATCTTTTCGCGAAAACCGGATATTCCTGTATATATAGTTCGTTCATGGTTACTTACAACTTTTTCCGAGGTCCTGCTAACATTTATTTTCAGACCATTCCTCCGCCTCATGCAAATATACCTTAAACACGTGTAGAAAATTACACCACGTTTGCGCGCAATCAAATAATTTGCAAGATAACTACCGTATTTCTTACTGGGCATTGTCAACACACCTATTTTATCCCTGTTTTTATTCTTATTAATTACAAATGAAATAATCTGACTTTTAGATTGAATATACGCAAAAGTTCAATTAAATCAAATATAAGGTAATTTTACGTTAACAGAAGTATAAAACGTTTGTGATGATAACGTATTTAGGGAACAACCAAGCACGCCGCACGTACGGTGGTTTTTCAAAGGTTCTATTATAAAAGTATGAAGAAACCGCGAATAGACTATATTTGTGTCGAGCGTGCTTCTCGCAGCCAATGAACAGCGTGCTGTGTGCTTTCGTGTTATCTTTAACCATTCACAAACGAGAGCAGCAGAAACTTTAGCGATGCACTCAAGGAGGCAGCCATAACCTCAATCAGCGGCCATGACTGCCCAGTCCGTCTCCTCCGCGATGCATGCCTCAGCTGTAGTCCAATTGGTCCAAAAGACTGTTCACGGTAAACTGAACACTTCTGAAGATCTACTTGTACGCGCGTTATTTATCCTTCCGCCCACCGTTTGTAGGCTCTGAAATTAACATTGCAATGGGCCTCGTCACTTTATTAATGCGTAGGTCGAGTGAAAATGTGAACTTATTAGGAAAGAAATTATTTTACAATTTTTTCTAGTTCTTTACGCCTACACGCATTAAAAAGACCGGAAGATAAATAAATAATTTCAGTTTTGACAAATGTTTACATAAAACTTTCAATTTAACACTTGGACGTAGAATTACTTTTTATCCGTCGTTACCAACTTTACAGGACGGACGCCAGTCAGTTTAGCCGCCAAGATATTTGGAGGTAGGGGCTGTGACATTGTTCAAAGGTTGGTTTCTAAAGGGCTGAGATAATCATGGACAGCCTATAGCCCTCAGATGCACTGAAGTTCTGTTACTCTGCGAGTAAACTTTTCACTTTGGCTGTCCCAAAACACTTTGAGTAAATGTTTTACTAGCTCTTGCTAGTGTCCAAAAATTGCAGAACTATTACTCAGAATATCTTGCCAGAGTAAAACTTTTACACGCACTATTAAAGCAAGTAACGAAGGGTATAGGCTATTCACGGTAAAGTGAGCACTTTTGAAAGCCTTCTCATTTGGAAGGACAATCAATAAATCTATTTTATTTTAGCCTGAGGCGTAAACTTCCGAGTGCGAAATATACACAACGTGTTTATTACATACATGGCAATATTTATTTAAAAAGTTGGAATTTCATATTTCTTACGCTGAAAGAAAAAGTAACTATGGCCTCAAAAATGCTCACTTTACCGTGAAAAGCTTAAAAACTGAAAATGGCGGAAAGTTTAGCAGAATTAAAAAAAAATTTAATGTGGACATTATGGTGACAGACACACACCGGNACATACATGGCAATATTTATTTAAAAAGTTGGTTAAAGTATAAAGAATGGCTGAAAGAAAAAGTAACTATGGCCTCAAAAATGCTCACTTTACCGTGAAAAGCTTAACAACTGAAAATGGCGGAAAGTTTAGCAGAATTAAAAAAAAATTTAATGTGGACATTATGGTGACAGACACACACCGGAAAATTACCAAAGACGAGTGATAAAATCCGTGTTTTTATTCAAAAGTTAACTTGTATAAATGTTGAATTTCANCCGGAAAATTACCAAAGACGAGTGATAAAATCCGTGTTTTTATTCAAAAGTTAACTTGTATAAATGTTGAATTTCAGACGTAATGTTAATGATTAAGTCATGGCAAATAAAGCTGTGTATGTGTATAACTAATTTTTTTGGAAAATAAATCATTCGGGGAAAGCGATACATATCTTTTGGAATTTCCATTGTTTGCTTAATCAGTACATACGAAACACAGCATGTTATTTACAACATGCTCGTTCCAAAACCACGNGAATTTCCATTGTTTGCTTAATCAGTACATACGAAACACAGCATGTTATTTACAACATGCTCGTTCCAAAACCACGTTTACTTTTTCCTTCCTCGTCTCTGTTAACTCTACTCTGTAGGTAAGGTTTCGGAATGCCGCCTCCTAGGTTAGGGNTTTACTTTTTCCTTCCTCGTCTCTGTTAACTCTACTCTGTAGGTAAGGTTTCGGAATGCCGCCTCCTAGGTTAGGGCTGCGGTACTCACGTATCTTCCTAGCAGACGACGTCCCAGCGAGCGCCACGACGAGCACCGACGCCGCTATGACCAGACCGCTGGACGCCATCTCGTGACCTGCTGACCCTCGTCTGCAGCGAGGCGGGGTTTATATCGCAGTGGCTACCTCCCTCCCCCGCACTCCGCAGTAGAAAGTTACCCCCCGCCGCGACGTGACCGCCTGTCCTTTGTTCCTCCCGGGACACGAGGATGTATACCTCGAGGACGTGTTGCACGGGCGTCTACACGGTGTTTACCTCTTCTTCCTGCTGTCTGCCCGCATNAGGATGTATACCTCGAGGACGTGTTGCACGGGCGTCTACACGGTGTTTACCTCTTCTTCCTGCTGTCTGCCCGCATCTGTGTCAAGAGCCTTGGGCGCACACGCCAACGCACACACACGTGAGACCGTCGTCGCCTCGACAACACACAGTGGTTTTCATCACCTCTGATTAGAGGTATATACTGTCCACGGTTAAGATGGCCCCCGAACGGTGTGCAGAGCTCCAGCAGAAAACGTTTTATTAAAAAAAAAAACNATACTGTCCACGGTTAAGATGGCCCCCGAACGGTGTGCAGAGCTCCAGCAGAAAACGTTTTATTAAAAAAAAAAACGTCCAACGTGTCTGACTCAGGTATGCTTACGAATTGCATTTAAGAAACGTTACACGTCTGTGCANAAAAAAAAAAACGTCCAACGTGTCTGACTCAGGTATGCTTACGAATTGCATTTAAGAAACGTTACACGTCTGTGCAAGTTTTCCAGTTCGTCCATTTCTCTCTAAAGCATGTTTTTGTAATAGTGAAAATAGCCCAAACGGGTATTTTCACGGTCATTTTCAGGTATAAACATTCCGGTACAAAATATTAAAAAAGGAATTGGGACGTGCATAAAACCTTTACATTTATTATTAATACGTCTTACAATGGTAAGGTCTCCGCTGAAAGTCTCGTAGAGGCTCATTACCGACGGCAAGACTGCGCGCCGGTTCAGTGCTTTGCGCGTAGAGGCGATGAGAGAGTTGATGCGCATCTCTCGGTCACCCCTAGCGCTCCCACGCTTTTGGGCCTCACATTCGCGAAATTCCTTCTACCAGGCGGCCACCTTGATTGAGCACTTTTAAGATCAACCTTTGAAAAATTACACTGCCCCTACCTGCNTTCCTTCTACCAGGCGGCCACCTTGATTGAGCACTTTTAAGATCAACCTTTGAAAAATTACACTGCCCCTACCTGCATATAGTTTGACGGGCACACTGGCTGGCACATTCCTACTACAGTTGGTAACNGAAAAATTACACTGCCCCTACCTGCATATAGTTTGACGGGCACACTGGCTGGCACATTCCTACTACAGTTGGTAAATGGAGCCAAAGTATTTCCTTGTCTTAACGTTGAATTGAAAGCGATTGAGTGTGTTAAGTAAACATTTGTGACTACCGGAATTATTTATTTTACTTTATGTTTTCTTTTGCGCGTTTAAGTGCAAGCATTATAAAAAAAAATTTTACTATTGAAAAGATTGTTAAAGCGTCAAAGTGAACCGGCACGCACGAATAACGTGTAACGGCTCATGGCGAAGTTAACTCCACGTATCACATGACGGCAGAATGTACAATGCGTGTACAAGCATACTGTAAGCAGGGCTGTCAAAAGTGCTCAGTTTACCATGAACAACCTTTAGTAATAAACTTTATTCAGTGTAGTGAGCGTGTTAAATGTGGTGTGAACCAATTAGACGGTGGTGAATGGGAAAGCAGAGACCAGCATAAATGGCGTTCCTATAGTGTTATATAAAAGTTACGCAATTCTCGCTTGTATTGCATCCCAAATTAAAAACTTGGAAGTCACGAAAACCAGTACAAACACGCTTCGACCATTGCCGACACACTAAGCCCTTATCAGTGATATCAATCAGTGAAATAACAATCACTGAAAGTCAGTTGATAAGTTACTGCCGACCGGCGAATCAAGCAGATTCACTGCGAACAAGTGACGTATAGCAGTGGGATTCTTGACATTCAGTGGGGAAACACCAATAATTCAGTGAAATTCAGTCACCGTATTAATTAGTAATTTGGCACTGATTATCAGAAACAAAATTCTCACTGTTTTCACTGATTTGGCTCAATTCTCACTGTTTCAAGTTTAGAATGGAGTGTTTGGAAAATACATTTAGTTCATAATTCCAGCTATCTGCTAGAAGCTATGTAGCTGTTCCTAGCGTTATTTTTTAGTGGCGAATAGCATTTCCTCTAGGAAACGGGAGATCCTCGAGAAAACCCGTTGACCAGCGGCATCGTCCGGCACGATTCCCACTTGCGTAAATTCGGGAGTGGCCCGGCCAGGGATTGAACCCGGTACGCCTTGGTGGGAGGCGAGCAGGCTAACCGCTCAGCCACCGCGGCCCCCAAGAAATAGTTATCATGCAAAATATTACCATACTGAGTGCGCACGAGTGCGTGCGCTGTCCCTTTTGTGTAATTGTCTATATTCGGTTAAGCTTTGTTTGCATGAGGCGGAGTAGTATCCTGAAAAGAGAACTTCAGCAGGGCTTCAAAAAAGTGCGAAGGAACAGGGAATGGACTGTAGCTGGTCTGTGGTGAAACTGGAGCATCAGATAATGAACAACTAACTGAGACTCGAGTACGATAAAGATTACGGATTCTACCTTTTTTTGCCAGATTAATACGCAAAATTTCCGGGTCTCTAGCTATTGGGTGAAGTCGTCATTTTGACGTGCCACGCAAATTGTCGGCCAATGTCAGGAGTCAAGCGAGCATAAAACATCTTTGAATTTAGTCTGCAGCCGTAAAATAACGCGGATCTTGCACGTTCCAGTATCTATAGAGAGCCGAGTATTTCGCGAATTGATTGGCCAGTAAGTTAGGCTTCACGGTCCTGTATATTCGCGAGCAAACATCGCCTGTATATTGGCTGCTGCATCTGCGCGAGTCCTTTGTTCAGCAAACAGCCCGCGGCTGGCTTATTACTGACTCACGGTTATACAGGGCGTATCTAGAAAGCTGCGGTCCAATAATAATGCTACAGCAAAACAATAAATATTTTAAGTCTACCCTACCGCCGAAACAATTCGCGAATTACTCAGGGTTTAACCGATGATCCATCAACACTTTTAATACACCAGTATGAATTTAAAGGGATTAAAACTGATTTCGGATTATTTTATTTGCCATAACTCATATTGCAGAAGGCATCTCAAAATGTATTGCATGTCAGAGCATAGGTATTCGTTTTAAAATTTTCTTTATACTTTAACATTAAACAAAAAAATTACTTTATTTATTTNATGTCAGAGCATAGGTATTCGTTTTAAAATTTTCTTTATACTTTAACATTAAACAAAAAAATTACTTTATTTATTTATGCTGTGACGCAAGCTAAAGGCACGCTTGAATTCTGTAATTGGCTGTTTCTTGTGAAGATGGCCTACAGTAATTTTTCCCAGAGCTTTCATTTTGCAAGTTATTATTAGTTATTTTATGTACTCCTCAGATGAAAAACGTCNATGTCAGAGCATAGGTATTCGTTTTAAAATTTTCTTTATACTTTAACATTAAACAAAAAAATTACTTTATTTATTCATGCTGTGACGCAAGCTAAAGGCACGCTTGAATTCTGTAATTGGCTGTTTCTTGTGAAGATGGCCAACAGTAATTTTTCCCAGAGCTTTCATTTTGCAAGTTATTATTAGTTATTTTATGTACTCCTCAGATGAAAAACGTCNACAGTAATTTTTCCCAGAGCTTTCATTTTGCAAGTTATTATTAGTTATTTTATGTACTCCTCAGATGAAAAACGTCTTCCGTTGCAATGCCTAAAATTTGAACATATGACACCCGACATAAACGTGTTGAAGTTGCAACGTGTAGGATTGCATAACAGTTATGTTAAACTTCAACTCTTCCAACAGGGTACTCATATGTCATACGCAAATAATTTATTTATTNATTGCATAACAGTTATGTTAAACTTCAACTCTTCCAACAGGGTACTCATATGTCATACGCAAATAATTTATTTATATACCTTGGCTGTTAAAATCTTATACATTTATATATACAATTTTATTATGAAGTGAGGACAACAAGNATTGCATAACAGTTATGTTAAACTTCAACTCTTCCAACAGGGTACTCATATGTCATACGCAAATAATTTATTTATTTATATACCTTGGCTGTTAAAATCTTATACATTTATATATACAATTTTATTATGAAGTGAGGACAACAAGNATTTATTTATATACCTTGGCTGTTAAAATCTTATACATTTATATATACAATTTTATTATGAAGTGAGGACAACAAGAATAATGAAATGAGAAATCTATCACAAGAAAGATCACAGTGCTAAAAAACTATCGCTCTACCATAAAATACCGTGTCTAAAGTTGATAAACTGATAAACAATATATATATCGGGTTCGCTGTTGTTATATGTGGACGTGAATAATGCCACGCCCTTGAACATAGCGGACTATTAACAACCATTCATCTGTACANGCTGTTGTTATATGTGGACGTGAATAATGCCACGCCCTTGAACATAGCGGACTATTAACAACCATTCATCTGTACACCTGATGAGCTATCTTTGGATGAGTCAACAAGAGACAGGGCGAAAGTAATAATCAACGGCCAATAAAATGCTGAGGTATTCACTGCCCACGTACAGATATTTCGCACCTAGATTGTTGCACGCTATACTTCCGGTACGCAATTCCTCCGAGTGTTGAAAGCGTTGAACATAGTTACCCAAGTGACCACCTATCTCTACGGGGGTGTTTGCTCCCCAAAAATGAGGTCCTGTGCGTATGAAATTGTGTCGATTTTTTGGTGAACTCAAACATCAAACATTCACAAAGCATAGGTTAGATTGTCCTAAGCTGTGTTCGGATTCACTGCAATACACCCTCGTTCGCTTGCCTTTAATCCCTTAGTACCCACAATTTCCCGCATTCCCCTTGATCCCTCCGTGACCAAGTGGGTATAATTTCGAACAACTGTTTTCGTTTCGCAATTTGCAAACGCATATTCGAAAAACAATCAATTAATTAAACAGGCCGTTTTTTGTTGCCTTGGTGTGTGTACGAACAANTTGCAAACGCATATTCGAAAAACAATCAATTAATTAAACAGGCCGTTTTTTGTTGCCTTGGTGTGTGTACGAACAACCGTGTCTAGCAAATGAGGAAGAAGATTCAAAACTGCGATGGACAGTTGGAAATAGTTTACAGTGAAGGGTACGTGAAGGGGACTAACTCGTGCCCTTGGCGGANCAAAACTGCGATGGACAGTTGGAAATAGTTTACAGTGAAGGGTACGTGAAGGGGACTAACTCGTGCCCTTGGCGGAAAGAGACATTCGAGGGTGCATTCGTGCCCTTCGTTCGAATCGAAACGGCCCTTTCTTGACGTCATGACTTCGATGCATTTTCAAGGACACGTAACTGGTCAAGAGCTCTTTCCTCTCAATTGGAACACAGTTCTAGAGACGTACAGAAGAGAGGATTTAATTTTGTTCACCGTCTCGTAATGCAGTGGTTCAGAGCTAGGGTTTTCAAACATTCAGTTTAGAAACGGAGGATATTCACTCCGGAAAAAAATAATAAGACTAGTTCAATATTATAAGTNTTTTCAAACATTCAGTTTAGAAACGGAGGATATTCACTCCGGAAAAAAATAATAAGACTAGTTCAATATTATAAGTTTAAACATTTACCTGGGAATATGCTGAGTATTCTAAAATTTATACGTATATAAACATACCGCACTTAGAGTAGAACNTTAAACATTTACCTGGGAATATGCTGAGTATTCTAAAATTTATACGTATATAAACATACCGCACTTAGAGTAGAACATTTATTTGTTTCTAAAAAATATATTATTTTTTTAGAAACACTAGCATACTCCTGAATTGCACGGCCTTTTATAATGTTAGGGGAATTATAATTTTATTACCACAGTATTTATTCTTAAGAACGGTACATTGACAATTTTGCATACAGTTTAATCATATAATGTTGAAAAACGTTTAATCAAGTCTTTAGTATTTGAAGCAAACCATTTTTAAAAGTTATATTAATNTAATCATATAATGTTGAAAAACGTTTAATCAAGTCTTTAGTATTTGAAGCAAACCATTTTTAAAAGTTATATTAATAACATAAAATAATGTTTCCATTATCAGTTAACATAAAATATACAGGCTAAGTACCAGAAAAACAAACTTTTGTATANAACATAAAATAATGTTTCCATTATCAGTTAACATAAAATATACAGGCTAAGTACCAGAAAAACAAACTTTTGTATACCTGCAGTGGCTTTACACAGCAAAACATTTTAACACACACACTGCATTATGAAAAATAAATCTAAATAAAGTTTAAAAAAAGTCGTAAAGATAACAAAATTAACGTGGTTTATCAAAGAGCATTCAGATGTTTCTTGCACGATTAAAGTTAATGTTTACATCACAGCTACAACAAGTTTTGATGCACAAAAATCCATAATAGCATAATAACAAGTAGACAAATGTCATATTTTATCAGGTTAAAAAAGCCGGACATATTTGATCACCACAAAAAAATCCGGCCAGATGCAAAAAGATTGTTGACCAGGACATGTCCTCCTCCTGCCGGATGTCTGGTAACTCTATCCGCAGCTCACTGTGATACGGAAGTCACATCACCTTCTGCATAACCTTGCG
>NQII01003010.1:0-19753 GCA_002778355.1 Clitarchus hookeri
CCCAGCCGCGACAGCTCCCCGCACATCTCCCCCAGCGACGAGGGTGGCCCCGTGCGCAGGCGGTACCGCAGCGTCACGGTGTCCAGGGCTGCCGCTAGGATCGCGCTCGTGTGGTATGCCAGAGATCCCTGCGAAGAACACATCCCTGCCACGTGTTTTATACTTTCAACGTTAACACTTAGTCTGCCACCATACGTTTAGTAAAATGTGTGTCTTTGTCAAGGTCTTTTTATTGACTTTGTAGTTTTAGTTTAATAAGATAAAGAAAATTACCATATTTTATAAAACAATCTATGGGAATTTTCTACAAACCCAACAGTAACTACTAAAATAATTTCTTTCTAAATTTTTTTACTAGCAAAAACATATAAAAGGACAGCAATTCAAGTACTATCAGTCCAGTACTTGTCGAAAGGCACACACAAAGGACGACACATTTTTCACGCTGTTGGCGATCGCTACGTTTTACTGGCCAGGTCAGTTTCATCAGGCGGGGAGTTGTAGGACACTGCAGTATGGTGGAAGGGCGCTATTGGTAGTAAACCTAGCAGGCAAGTGGCAAACTAGGGTGAGGCGAGAACATTAAAAATTTGCTGGTATAGCTAATTAGTATGGTTTGAAGCTGTGATTATCTTATATTTGTTGCGACAGTCTTTCCTGCTACAGAACCAGAGTTGTGAGAGCCGTACAACCTTCAAACAATAGCACAAAACACACACACACACACACACTGGGAATTAGCTTATCAATTTATTACAAAATCCAGGCAGCCACCAGGCCTCAACATTAGATAACCACATCTCCTAACCATACTTACCAGCTACACCAGCAAATTTTAAATTTTCCCACCTCACCCTAGTTTGTCGCTTGGCCGCTAGGTTTACTACCAATAGCGCCCTTCCACCATACTGCAGTGTCCTACAACTCGCCGCCTGATGAAGCTGGCCTGGCCAGTAAAACGTAGCGATCGCCAACAGCATGAAAAATGTGCAGTCCTTCTTTGTGTCGACAAGTACTAAACTGCGAGTACTTGAATTCCTGTACTTTTATTAATTTTTTGGCAACCTAGCAGCCTACTTAAATGTTTATATTTTTTATTAATAAGTTAGAGCCTTTTGTTATCACTAAAATCTAGTATCTTTAACAAACAAGAAAGTGAGTACATCCATTCTTGTAGCAAACTGTGATGTGACTGGCTGTACAATAAGCTAACCATAGCATGCGGGAATTGTATACTACGTAGCTACAGCAGTTCCACACGATGCCAGCTCGCACCTCTTTATATACAAGACCACCGTAAACGAGAAGTGAATTAGAATTCCTCATATTGGTGTAAACAGAAAATCTTTATAATTGTTCTAATATTCACTTTGATTTTAGGCTCCACTTGTCAAGTCTTTCAAGAATCTTGACTCGCAGTGAGGGTCACACCACGCGTACTGAAGTGGCCAACAGCTTCGCACATACGTAGTACAGTTGTTTCAGTTAAGTGGAACACAGTTCGGTATAACAACTATAATACAGTACTACCTTGCTGTTACTTTACTTACGATGCTAATTATTGCTTAGCTATTTTTCTGATTTTTTTGCAAGTGTGTAGCTGGAAAAATAATTCCTTTTAAAAATTTTAATTAAAAACTATGATTTAACACATATTTGCACATAATCAAACTCTCAATCTTAAGACCTCTGATCGTTCCCAGGAAAAGGGCTGTTATTTCGAAGGGGTTTATATTGGAGAAACCTTTTTGATTAAATTAGCTTCATGGTTCTCCAAAAAAGGGTTGTTATTTCGACAAGTTCGCTATTCCAGGAGTCTCAGAAATGAGAGTTGACTGCACTTACCTTACAAACAATCAAGAATTAACCTATGTATGTTTTAAAATATTTTTTAATAACGGCTAGTAAGGAGCAACAGTTCACTTTCTTGTCGACTTTTGTGTTTACGACAGATGTCCACGTGTGCTTCAGAAATGGAGGCAATCCTTTCTCCTCTCCTATTTTGTTAATGAATGGCCAGAGCTGGGTGGATCAGCCCTCAGCATTGCGACATGTGGCCACAAGCTTGTAAACGTCCTGCTGATCTGCCTTACAATTCGGGACAAGATTTTCTAGTGTTATTTTAAGAGAAATTTCGATTTTAGAAATACCAGATTTTAGTGTTATCAGTTCTATTACAAAAGACTTATTAATTGAAATCTTATAACTAAATTGTGCATTATTAGAGCCAAAACTGTACTGCAATATTTTAATGCAGATTTTATTATTAAAAATTGATGCTCAGTTAACAATCATTTTTCCGTACATGCATGAACAAGAGAAAGCATTGTATTTTGTTTTAACTAAAATAATACAGAGCATTACCACAGGTGGAAAAATTACTTTTTACGATTTTAACTTTTTTTATAGCTTGTGCAGTGTGGATTTTTTTGTTGCAATTTACAGGAATGTCTTTAATATGGTTTTACAGAGAAAGAAACACTTCAACCTAGAAATTTAACAATTTTTATATTTGCTTTTACAATTTTGCTATTCTCATTAAATTATCATTTTAATCCTATCCACGCAGTATATTATATTTACTGCTGTCATTCACTCAGCCAAAATGACAATCTGAAATTTATTTTTTTACTTCCAATCATCTGAAAACTTAAATTATTCTTATAATTTCGTTTATACATATTGTGGTACACGCTGGTCACTGTTACACAGATAAAACAATATATTTTGGCTTTATTTTATTTTATTTTGTGTTTTAACTGAAATTTTGGTGTTCAGTGGTGTATTAACTTGCATTTTGGTATTAATTCAGTTTTATCACTATTCACCACATAATCTTGTCTGTACCTATGATGCATAACAAAATATTGCAGTTTACCATTTACACCACCTTCACATAAATAATTTTCAATAAAGGCAATATTATTTATTTAAAATGGTTACGCTTTGTTTTCCTCAGCCCCAGAACTGAATTTGTCGCAGAGCAGGTTGAGACGGGGCCGCAGGCATCACTGCAGGGACCGGACTACATTACGTAAACACAGTTGGTTCATGTTCACTACAGCACTTTCTGGACAAACACTTTGCCAAGGTGTGTATTCCCTCAGTACGTCATCTTGCCTGGCAAAGAAGTGTACAGGGTGGAAGAAACTGATTGCCACAAATGCATCTCTCTGACTAAATATTTGCTGAGAAAGTTTACTTAAGGCTTATAAAACACTATTATTTTGTGGTGTTTCTAGAGTAACTCATAAAAACCAGTCAATTTCAGTTACAATTTTGCATTACAGTAGAAATATGTTTTAAAATGTCTCAGGGACCCCATGAAATGTCAGCCTTATATAAGGGAAAACTTAATAAGAAAGTAATTTTGTATTGAAAAACATGTTTGTGGCTCAAGTGAAAGCAGTTTATGAAGCAGGAAAGAGTTATAACAGGGTTCCATCTGTAATTTACATCCCGTATGCACTCATGAGACTTGTACGAGACGGAGAGTTACCAGGACCAGACTCACGTCGTACTGGACGTGCGTGAACGTGCGCGGGGGACCGGGCTGCCGCCAGCCATCACGCCCGAGGCACAGCGGCGCGAACAGGGAGGCGTTCTCCGCCAGCTCCCGCATGCACAGCGCAGTGTTGAGGGTGCGCACGCCGTCGCGGGTGGGACTGGTGGGGCCGGGCTGCGCACCCGGCAGGCAGGGGAAGGCCAGCACATCCTTGTTGGGGTACTCGTCCCGCAGGTGCTCCAGGAGTCCCGCCCCTAGCCCACTGAACCCATCCACCGCGTCCAGCAGCAAGTGGAAGCCCTGTGGAGAGAGCAACACAGCACCTCTGCAACTGTGACCTTGCCCTCCGTAACAACACTGGAGTCAGCACCTCGCTTTGGTTTCACTCGAGGGAGAAGTAAACAAATGTGTTCTGCCCATGCTTCTTGTCATTATCTGTTAGAACTTACGAGTTGCAAGGCATATCTGCACTAACTACAACTATCTCATTATAAATACGTAATTCAATTACTACTTTTTCATGTTGCTATCGAGACATAAATATGTAAATGTTACACATTGCATGCATCTTCCAGCACCAAAATTACTGGTGCATTACGTGTCCTTCCATCAGTCAGGTTAACTACATTACATGAGAATATTAAAATACAGAAAAAAAACTCGTAAGAAGTTTTTAAAGGTACTAAATCTTTTGTGGATATTAACCAGGAAAAAAGTCTTAAGAGGATCCAATCAATTTGTGTTTGAGATTGGATGCAAAATGATGTAAACTTATTAAGATGAAAAACATTAAAAACTTGAAAGGAAGAAAGTGTTAGCATGACATATTGAATTTAGCCTCCAAAAGTTGCTGATTGACTGTCACATGACAACTGAGGTCTTCCTTCGGCTGGAGGAGAATGTGCGGTGAGCTTAAATACTTAAATCAATATGCAACAACCTTCTGAGATGAACTTTAATACTACTCATTTACAGGAGAATGTAGCCTTTTTTTATGTAATGGCATTATAATTACCAAGTTCAAAATTTTGTTTACAAATAATACAACTAAATTAACTCTTTATAAACATGTCATATTTAATAAGTTTCTATGGATATTTTACCCAGTAGTATTTCACCAAGTGAAGTGGCACAATAATAAACCTTTGTACGCCCACAATCCGAGTCCTCGTCCAGCTACCCTGATTTCAGTTTTACATGGTTTCCCAAACTCACTTTAGGCATATGATGGAATAGTTCCAACTACGTCTCTAATGACTTTAGACTTTGTTGTTGACTAGACATTAAGCCCTACCTGCCTACTAAACGTGCATAAAAATTCAAAATTTTTCTTTCCCAAATAATTTGTATGTAAATAAAAAACACTCAACCCATAAATAATATGTGAAATTTACCCTTGAAAACTAAACACATATGACACTTAAGAAAGAAAAATTCCTGAATAAAAAACAATTTCGAAAGCAACTTGCATAGCCGTTGGAAACAAGCTTTTCAATGCCTCTCATGCAATAGATGTGTAGCTTGTTATTAGTTAAACTGAGTATTTCAATATCAACATTTAAGGGAAAACCAAATAACATACCTGCTTGTATTCTAATGAAAATTACTGAAAATATAGACTAATGTACTTTCAATAATACTGCCATATGTGCAAAGTTGAGAAGCACAGACAACTGAACGAGAGCTAAGGGCAACCATAGCACTAGCGACACACGCCTCATCATCACCTCTATGTGCAACACACAACTGATGCACAGTTTTCTCTCTGGCAACTATACTTCAACTGGCAGTATAACGGTGGCTAGAGCGGCTCGCCTCTCACCAAGGCAAAACTGGTTCAATTTCCAGTGAGGTCACACTGCATTATAGCACGTGGGAACGGCACGAGACAATGCCATTGGTCAGCGGGTTTTCTTGGGGATCTCCCATTTCCTGCTGCCCTTGCATTCTGTATGCTCTATACTCAACTTGCTTCACTTTTATTGGCTCTCAGGAACCACTGTGGCTGAGCGGTTAGCCTGCTCGCCTCCCACCAAAGCGAATAGGATTCAATCCCCGGCAAGGTCACTCCCGGATTTTCGCATGTCATAATCATGGTGGACGATACAGTTGGTCGGCGGGTTTTCTCGGGGGATCTCCAGTTTCCCTAGCCCCTTCATTGCAGCGCTGCTCCATACTCACCTCAATCATCCGCACCAGCTCTCAAGACGTCGCTGTTAAGAGTCGCCCCAATCCCTTCACTCACTCGTTGGCTTTTGAGACCCTGTTGTTAAGACTCACCGCCAAGTGAGCAGTGTGTTTGTGTGTGTGAGGCAAACATTGATGAAGCGCTATGGGCGACGCCAGCCAGCGCATGTAAAGCAATATCGCCTGCAGAGATGTGCGCTTTCCTGAAAGTTTTGGAAGGGAAAATTTTCACAACTCAAAATGGATCAAGAATTTGGTGAAACAAGTGTACAGTTGCACATATCTCATACACAAATCTAAAGTTCTATATGTAATGTAAATTTTTCAACTACGCAAACCATAAATCAATCATGGTTTATGAGATTTAATAAGCACACAAAACATAAAAAACACAAAATGAGAACGGTAGACTTTAAATAACGATGTTATAATTTCTGGAAGGCAATGTGCTTGAAAAGTCACTAAATACAGAGTCGAGAATGTTTCCTAGACTAATACCGTTATAATTCCTGGCAGGCTACACTACACACTTGGATTAGTAAGTTTTAGCAACTTAAATGACATTACACAACTCAGTACATTGCAATAGTGCACACAATGTAGTAAGTCTGGACTCTCGCCGTCGCTGTTGGTTGTGTCCACGTCCATAGAACTGCTGCTGCTCGTACCACAACATCCTGGTTTACTTGCATGTGATGGATTCTCTTGCAAAAGAGATTCTGAGAAACAGAAACCAGCTCGGCAGTGCGTTCGCTTGTTAACCTATTCCTCTTTTTGGTTTCAATTGTGCTGAATGCCTTCCAGTTGCGTTCACACGAGGCAGCTGTTGGTGGATTACCAAGAATCCTCGTAGCAACTTTGGTTAACTGTCGAGTTGTGCACAATAACCCTTCCACCATGTAAGTGGAGAGATATTCTCTGATGCCCACCAGACAATGTCTCGACTCCACAAAGTATGTTTGGCGCGGTATCATGCCAAGTCTGCCATCACAGCTGCTTCACCAATGTTTGGGAATGTTTTTGCAACGCCCATGATTGTATCAGATGCAGTAAGTAATTCCTCTTCAAACAATTTAGAGGCACAAATAGTATTAGAAAGTGCATAGTACAAGACTAAATGCAGTAGTAGTCAGCCACACCGAAGGTAACAGCTTAGGTGATGTTTCTGTACTGATCGGTTTACAATGGCTCGATTCTTAGATTTTAGATTCTTGATTATACGATTCCTTAAGAATTGAGGGTAGCACGGAATTAGAATTTTATATCCCCAAATTCGATTTAAAAGCACGAAGTAATATATTATTTGCCGTCCGACTAAAAACTTCATAATTAAACACTCAGTTTCTGAGGATTTATTAAAATAATATTTCTGAGAAATCTTTTACATCCTACTATGAACAACCTGTATTTAAATGACACTACTTTATTAAAATTATTTGGAGTGATCAAGTCAATATAGGGATTCACTTTACTATAATATTTGGGTAACAAACGCTTCAACTAAAAAAAGGGGAAATTAAATGAAAATACAAATTCAAGGGGAATTTCCTGTCTTTACAACAGGCGGGGCTGCTGAGGTTCACCTTGCAAAAGAGACCAGTGAGAAAATGATAAGGGGAATTGTGTGCCTCGGTGCCTCCATATAATAGGGGGTTCACGCTGCTAAACTATGAGAAATTGATATAGAGGTTTCCCCTGTGCAGGGGATTTACTTTACTATGTAGACAGGTCTGCTCTGTAGTCGTGAGTTAGTTACAGCTCAAACATTACTGTGAGTGAGTCTCAAGTTTCGAAGTACACATTACTTTTATCTGGATAAGTAAATGTAAAGTGTGATTGTAAGTAATGCCTAATGTGAAAAAAACTAGTGTGTGGCCCCATTATATTGAAGTTTGTGAGAGAAACACAAAGAAGATAACAGGAAAATGTAAATATTGTGGACAAACTTATGCAAATAATGCAACAAAAATGAAGAGACAATGACAACATGTAAAAATTTCCCCAGCGAGGATACAATCCTTGTACCGGAAGCTAACACAAAAAACTGTGGAGCAACTATTTCTGGGGGAAGTTATTTGCATCAGGAATTAAATGTGAGTATTTCTAAGAAAACATATTAAATTTTTTTTTGGAAAATTGTCAGATTCAAAAAATTGTTTGCAGAAAATTTTCCAGCCCACATCTCTGCTGGTATCAATAATATTTGTCTAGATATCCCTTAATAACTTGGAGGATACTGATGACATACTGGACATAATATTGGGATCCACTGTGCTGGGATTGTGAGCTCGCAGGGGAGACAATAGTTGTAGCTGGGCGTGGTGGGGCCAGTTGGCGTCTCACTAGGGCTGTGCAAAACTAAACACATATTATGAACTTACATTAAATCGAGAGAGAAAGAAAGACAGGAAAAAACTCAGTCTTAACGAAAGTTGAATGAAGTTCATAGCATCTTATTAATTATGACACTTGCTGGAAAACCAAAGCAAAATCATGTAGGATACGGAGTATTTACCAAAGAGGTTCTTGCTTACATTTAAATTTCCGTTTTATGTAGTTATTTTAATAAAAACAAACAAAAACAAAAATTGTCTTTGCTGGTGTACTAAATGAACATTCATAAAACACCCAAATATTCACCGAAATGAAGGATTTTCATTTCATTACAACTTTCGGTAACCAAATTTTTTATTGAAATGAAAATGAAAGATGCTACTACATTATTTTTGTTTTGGCATACAGGATATTCGCACAATCGCAGTTGAAGCATGCTCTCCCCAGGGCCAACACACGACTTGTCCCCTGGAGGCTCTACACGTGTGTGAACTTGTAAATAGTGACGGCAGCAAGTGTACACAGTAACATTTTGTATTTGGAACATTTTGAAAATTTGAATTTCCCGCCTTGTGTGGCACAATAGTTGGCAGCCATGATGCTTCTTTCTTACAGGGTGGCAACACTGCTTCCTGCTGGAAGAGCAGTTTGGCAACCAACATGGCGGTAAGTGGTTGTGTTTTCGGGCTCGTCGTTGTCGTATCTCATTTTAATTAGTCGTGAATGTCGCATCCATGTTAATTACGGTCCGAAATGCCATCATGCAACAACGCACTTCTACAACAATTTTCTACATTGGGAGTACCAATGTCTCATATTTAAATAAAAACTTTTGAATGCCAGTGAAAGATATTTATATGTCACTTAAGAGCATAGGTCTTCGAAGCGAGTTTGAAACAGAGCAGTGAAAGAATGAAATAGCAAGGGAAACAGGAGAACTCTGAGGAAACCCACCAGCCAACAGCATCTGCCACACTTCCCACATGCTAAAATCTGGGTTTCACCCCACCTAGAACTAACCCCATTTCACCATGGTTTGATATGAGTGGTCCGAGCACTACACCAAAACTCCAAGCCAAGAGCACTTCTGAAGACATGTTCTACTACATGTTTGGCCACAGCATTGTGTCCTCCCACGGGCTCATGTGCACATTACAAACGAGGTGAGCACAGTGCCTAAGTTTGATGTCGTCAAGGTCGGTGTAGGGGTTAACGCCTCGTCGACAGCAAGGTCATTAGAGACAGAGCAAGTTACTCAGAGAAGCAAGAATGGGGAAGGAATCTGCCATGGCCTTTAGTAAGGAACCATCGCAGCATTCGCCTGGACCACTGTTTGAAACACAGGTCCTCCCGAATGCAAGTCCAGTGCTCGATATGTGGTCATCAAGTGGAACAATGAAACGGTTACCAACACAAAAATATTTCTATTAAAATAATTCTTACTGTAATGTGTACAACTCAAAATGAGCTATTTTATCTCCCATCAATATTAATATCACACTTTCAACAATTTGTTACAACATAAAATATGCATTCCTAAATCTCTGCTGACATTAACTGTGCTATGTCTGTCAGTGTTCACATTTAAAAAAATTGTAATCAGTAGCAGAAATTATCTGTGAAGGTATAATTGAAAATGTCCCAGCACCAAGTAAGCATAAAGGGCCGACACCTAACGTGTGAAGAAAACCAAGAAGAACAGGAAGAATACCTGCATGTTGTCGCACTCCTCGGCGAAGGCCCTGAGTCGGTCGGCAAAGTCATCCTGGAACTGCGGGGTGACCCACAGTTGGCGTCCGTACTGGTGCACGCCGAAGGGCTGCACCTCGCCCTCGTGGTCGTAACTGTTCAACACCGTCACTGTTCGCGGGTGGAAGCGTGGCCGCAGGTAGTCCGCCCACCCGCGCACTACCCCGTCCAGGCGGTACACCTTCAGCGCTGCAACAACGGCCCGTCCCATCACCCACAGATCTGTACAGCTCTCACTATATTGAGCATTAATACTTATTTTTGGTGCAGCATGCAGACTTGTGAAATATGTTCATAGTTTCCTGAAACTTCTCTTTAACCAAAACACAGGAAAATCGTAAGTTCACTTAAGCCATAAAAATTATTGGGAAGGATTAAATTGCTCATATGTTTGTAGACCAGAAGCAAAATGGTTGAAGCTTATTAAGCTGGAAAACCAATTATTTGCAAACTTATTTTAGGGTTATAGGTACTCTGAAAATAAAGCTAAAATTTCACGTAAATTTAACCATTTTTACTTGCAAAGTAACAACAAAATAAAAAATAGCTAAACAGAATGAAACCAATTTCAATATTGACCAGAATGAATGACCAAATAAATTTCTAGGAATGACTATGAATTCTAAAAGAAAGAGGGTTATTAAAATCTGTTAATAGAATGACTGAATAAGCTATGAAGCAGAAACAGAATTACAGAAAGTATCTCCCATATCCCAGGGAAATAACCAGAGACAATTACTTAGGAAATAAAAAACCAGGAAAATTAGAAATACACAAGACCAATACTGAATCATCTGATGGATATATTAATGCGAGAGAAAGTGACAGCTTGCATGGAAGCCAGAAAGTTTCACATAAAATAACAAAGCACTTGAATTAATCTTTAAAAAAAAAAAAAAAATATATATATATAAAATTGTAATTATAGAAGAGGATTGGGTGACCCATAACAAAAGCTTGCATTGGAAGTTTTTTATAACACCTGATGAATCTGCAGTGGATAAAAATAGGTGTAGCAGGAATGGGCTCAATACAATAGATACATGTGAATTACAAGCAGCTTCAGCAGTACTGAAAAATATAAAAGTGACAGGGTCAGATGGGATCATTCCAAAATGGAAAAATATGGAAGAGAGGCTGTATAATTAAAGTTCCCAAACTTCACACATCACTGCCAGAAATACTAACAAATAACTGAAGAACGAAGAAAAAACAACAGTAACCTATATCTGTGTTTAAAAAAGGTGATGGTAATAAAAGAGAATATTACAGAGGCGTAAACCTGACTGCAGCATAAAAAATATACAGTAAAATTGTTACCAAAAGGCTGTAGTAAATCTCGCATGACTTTTTTTAATAGAGGAACAATTAGGGTTACGAAAGGGATGATTCTTCTGTGATGATGTGGCCAACTTTGAGACACATTTGGCATTTATACATTATGACGAAGTCTTTGACAGAGTTACTGAGACATGATTACCAACATAATAATCTAAAAATCAATTCAGGTGATACTAACATACAACATGTTTCGCATTTCCAAAACTCTAGGGCCACGGTGATGTAGTGGTCAGATTTATTGCCTCCTACCTAGGCGAAAAAAGATTTGATTCCCGGCGAGTTCGGTCCAAGATTTTCGCATGTGGGAATCGTGCCAGATGATGTCGCTGGTTGGCAGGCTTTCTCGGGAATCTCCCATTTCTCATGCCCTTTCGTTCCGGCGTGGTTCCATACTCATCTTGCTTCACCCTCATCAACTCTCAAGACCTGGATGTTAAAAGCCGCCCAAATCTCTTAACTCCACTCCCCCAATACTTTGGCCTTGACGTACAAATACAATAAAACACTTTTAAGGAAGAAGTACAGTGGCTGCAAAAAGAGTACAGTACCTGACTCGACAACAAGTACAACTCATTATGAAGTACGCTAGTACACACACTACCAAACTGTCACAAAAGTATTATATTAATTATGTTGCATATTAAAAAGGAACGCACATACTTTGTAATACAGAAAAATCTTTTGCAATAATTCACTTAATTAAATGCTTAAAAATGTAATTGAGTGAGCAAAGAGATTTGGGTGGCTCTTAACAGCGAGGTCTTGACAGCCGATGAGGGTGGTTGAGGTGAGTACGTAGCACCACAGGAATGAAAGGGCGGAGGAAATGGGAAATCCCAGAGAAAACCATACGACCAGCAGCATCGTCCGGCACGATTACCACATGCGAAATTCTGGGAGTGACTTGGCAGGGGAATGAATACGGTTTGCCTTGGTGGGAGGCGAGCAGGTTAACCGCTCAGCCACCATGGCCCCAAAAAAAAGTTATTAATAACATTTTAGTTTTAATCAAAATTTGAGCATATTACCATTCTGTATGATTCAGAAAATACATGACCATCACAATAATTTCTCTGATTGTAGGTAATAAAAATTAGTATTAATGTCTAGATATTCTTAATAATTGATTTCATGCACATTCACTTCTGTTATAAAAAAGATGTTCATGGTCAAAATGAATTAATTATTAAAAATATTTGTAAACAGCAGTACTAATTTTTACTACATACAATTAAGAGTAGGTATTATGATGATATCGCTTGAGTGCGGATTTCTTAAAAATGTGCTTTGCAGAGCATCCAGACTTGAGATATGCTTGCTCTACACAGGTGAGTGAGCACAGACAAGAGAGCAGATACAGAGAACAAAGAGAGAAGAGAGCGAGACCGTACTGGTGTTGACGTCGTCCTGCTGCATGGTGAGTTGCTGGTCGATATCCCGGAGGTAGCAGTTCTTCTCGAGCCGCGGGGTGGTGCGCACCTCCAGCCGGTCCTGCGGCCAGGGCACGGCGTCGGGGCTGGGTGCGGCCGCCGCCTCGTACAGCTCCCCGTGCTCCCGCAGGTGTCCCAGGCTGCCCTTCAGGTCCACCAGCAGCAGCCGCGGGGTGTACGTCACCTCCCTCTGGCAACACGTGCACCACCTCGCCTCTCAACACACTTCTTGCTCGCCGGCGGGCAACTAGATCATGTTTCACGTCCGCAAACGTCGCGGTTTGTTCACACAATCAAGACTTTGGAAACTCACCACATGCACAACGTGTTTCGTTGTTTCCTAGATATGCCAGGTATCACAAGCGTTTTATACTTCCGTTAACATAAAAGTACCTCATTTTTGGTTAAGTTAAACTTTTACTTATATTCTATCTATAAATTATAATATTTCATTTATACTTAATATGAATAAAGACCAGAGATAAAATAGGTTTGCTGGTAATGTCTATTAATAAATAGTTCTCATGCAAAATATTATGCAACTGAGTGTACACAAATGCTGTGTGTTGTCCATTTGGTGTAATTTTCTATACTTGGTTAAGCTTTGTTTGCATGAGGCGGAGGAATATTCTGGACGAGAAGGCATCAGAAAAGCTGGAAGTAACCACGAATGGACTATAGGCCATTATTTATGATGGCCCCCATGGACGTGGGATTGAGATACGCCTGATCACAGTATGTAATACCTGGCTAGCATGACAATTGGCTACGTACGAGCTTCTCACTCTCTCATAACTCAAACTGTTCTCACAGTTAAGTCACACAATGTAGCGTGACAAGCTGTGGCCAATCACAGTGAATGAATGAGTGAAGATATTTGGGAGGCTCTTAGCATCGAGGTCTTCAGAGTCGACGAGAGTGAAGTGAGGTGAGTATGGAGCAGCGCTGGAATGAAAGAGCAGGGGAAACGGGATATCTCCCCAAGAAAACCCGCAGACCAGCAGCATCGTCCGGCACGATTCACACTTGCGAAAATCCGGAGTGAACCGGCCGGGGATTGAACACGGCTCGCCTTGGTGGGAGGTGAGCAGTCTAACCGCTGAGCCACCGTGGCCCCTCCAATCACAGTGAAGCAGCTGGCTGTAGCCGACTTACAGCACCCAGCACATTGCACGATATTTGGCCCACTTCTGTTAACCACGTTGGCCGACTGCAATGAAGCTCGGAGTAATAAGTGAAACATTTAAAACCAGTGAGTTGTTGGCATGTAAAAACTGCACAATTAATGTTATAATATGCATGTGCTATTTTTTTTAAAAAATATTTATGATGTAATATGCAAGAAAAAAAANATATTTATGATGTAATATGCAAGAAAAAAAAACAAATTTTACATTTTCTTTATTTAAAATGGAAATGTTCGTTGTTGAGAATTTATTCACACTGATGTTTACGTCTATTATATAGGCTGTGATTTTTTTGGTTAAGTTTGAATACTATATTAATATTGTCACAAGTTCTTGTGCAGGTCGTGCCACTGACAATTTTCAAAAATTCTCTGTAGATATCTATGTTTATGGCCTGCCATTTTCTGCCCTCTGGAGACCTCAAATTAAATTTCTGCAATGGCAGTAAATGGCAGAACAATGAGCTGGTGTACGTCACAGATGGATCATCACTTAGGNCAAATTAAATTTCTGCAATGGCAGTAAATGGCAGAACAATGAGCTGGTGTACGTCACAGATGGATCATCACTTAGGCTTTAGGCACGGCACACTTGCATTTTGTCATTGTACCAAGGAAACAACTCGTGCGACAAGTAGCCGGAACTACGATGGTCCCAGACTTACTAACGTGACCCTCCGTTTCTCAGCACTGATTTGGTAGCCAGATTGTTTGGAGTCAACTACCATAAGGTCACATTGTGTATAGAATGAGTGAATAAACCATGACACGTAAACCCCAAAAACAGTTTTATTAAGTCATAACAACAACATTAAAGACAAAATTTTGTGTTTTACAACATGTTGCTATGCACAGAAATAAAACAAATGAACGTGGGAAATCAACAGACTGCAAGAAGGAAGACAGCTATTTTGAAACGTCTTGAGGAGAAGGAGATGAAGTTCTTGGCTTTGCACGATGGCGAGGAAGGAAGGTTTTTATCCTTTGTAAAAGCTCTAAACCTGTCGCATGTTAGTCGTTGATGCAACAAAATCCTCCCCTTCAGATTCTGGTACTGTGACATTCTTTTTTTCACCCTGCAGGCTCACGAACCTAGATTCTAGCCCTGTTTGCTAACAGTGCTGTCTGTTGGTAACTTGTTCAACTTTTACAAACAGCTATCATCATGTAACCAAGCTGGTCTTCCATTCAAAAGCATGGAAAAGTAACATTTTTGAAAAGAATTTTTTGTTTCTTGGCAAAATGATTCGAAAATTTTCCAGAACATTTGTAACTACATTATCCATAATATAACATAAGCATTTCGCTCAGTAATGCTTGAGTAGGCGGTAAATTATTACTGTGTTCAGCCAAGTCATGAGCAGTGTCATTTTGCTTTGGAAAAATTACGCCATAAAGAAACATCAAATTCAGTACAGCTCAATTTGATGATATGCACAAGTAGATTATAAAAGTAAAAATATAAAATGTTGCAAATAATTAAATATTTGCTAACTCTTTTTTAATTTGTCCGAGATAATGAATTTGTCTTAGCATTTGCGAGACGGTCTGTTGTATCTATTATCACACTTTGGACGTTATAGCTAATATATTCGAGTTGGAAATATGTGACGTGGAATAACGTTAGAATTGCTTAAAAACAATTCACGCGTGTCTCACTTTCTACGGAAACAAGGAGATGGGTTTCGAGAGAACAATATGGCGTATAATTTACGTAGACGAACGATTACCGGCCGAATATAAATTACTTGTACTCCAAATCGTTGTACATGAAATATATGTTACTTTAAAAATTATGCAGAGCTCGTGGAAAAATATAACTATTGGCATCTGTTTGTAAATTCGTTATATATCGCGCAGGAAAGCAGTTCATTTCTGGCTGGTAATACCTCGCATAATATTCGACAGATGGCGCGCACAGCACATCACGGCAAAGTTTGAGCCGCTGTTTTTGGATAACAGATAGCGTATTTTTTAAAGTTGATTGTTCTTATATTACGGGCTGGAAATATATTTCAAATTCGTGTCGTTTCGTCAAATTATTAGAAAAAATAATTCAACAATATTATGCAATATTTCTGTATGCTTTTGGAATTAATATCAATAACGTGTTGAAAGCGAGGTTGGAGAGGGATGATACAACGTGAAAAAGCTTTCTGAAGTTAGCACAACTTCAAAAAAATTTTCCACGTCGTATCATTCTATTGTACATTTCATTTTGAACACCTATACATAACTACATTGTCACAAAGTTTAGTTTTTAACACTAACAACCATTGTTTTGTGACCTTGTAAAATAAAATGTATTAATAAATCTAAGAACTCTTTCTTACCTGCGTATTTTCTGCTTTTATGATGTGCATCGGCAGTGCACTCAGAATAGCCAACGTAATTTTAACTTTTGTTCGTTCGTGCATCAGCTGATACAGGATTTTGTAAATTACACTTTGTTTGTTTCGTATACATCAAGTTGCCACTCACTGACTGTCAGAAAGTGGCCTTCTTATACCGTATGGACCATACTAGGTTCCTAGAGAAAAAAAATGGGATTTTTGAAGAGACTGCGACGCAGTTCAAGTGCCAGCTAGGTGATGGCCAATCACAAGGCTTCACCCTCGCATGCCATTGGTTGTAACCATATCACAGTGGCCACTTGGCAAACACAGGTTCACATGTCACAAACAACAGAGATGCTCAGTAACACATTACACCTTCCGGCAGCTACGGTGCACGCACATTTACGATACAGACGACAGTACCGGTGGAAGAACACGTGCTACTTTCTACAGAAAAGAAGCGTATTTATTCACTTCTGGTCTCGTGGATAATTTCTAGTTATGTATCCGCTATAACATGAAAATTAAAACAATTAAACATTTAAACCGTTTTCAACGCATTGAAACTGCACGCTTAAAGTACAAGGACTTTCAATGATCGTAGAAAACCTGGTTTCCTGTGTTGTACCAACACACTCAAAATTAAGCCATAAATTTGAAAATGCCATGAAAATTGTGATATTTTGAAACCTGATACAGGATGGGTATTGGGGTGGATCATTTTTTTTAATTTATCAATATTGTAAAGGGCACAGCGATTGAAAGGTGCTAAATGGTGTTGGCAATCCATACGCAAAATTGTTTTTCAATTTTTTTTCTCAATAAAAAAAATAATAATATAGAAATACTTTATATAAGTGATTAACATTGAACTGAATGAAAAATATATTTGGTTTTACTAATACTAAGCAGGAAGGTGTGGAGAGGAGTCGGAGGGGAGCATTAGACGTGACAAATGACACGCAATTTGAGACAATAACAACCACTGTCGTCCGTCGCTAACTAAAATGTAATTGTTTGTTTTGTGTTTTCCCGCGAATTTTAACCATGAATCGTACTCGTATCAATTGGAAATGTGCGTTGTTCGGTTATATGAGTGATTTAAAAGACAATGTGTTACCAACGTATGAAGAAATCATGAAGTGTTATGAGTGGACCCGACACAAGATAAAACATGAGAGGGAATCTAAAAAAGAACCCACTTATAAAGAAATAGAGACTATTGTACTTGCAAAACATATAGAAATATGGACTAAAGCTTATATTCCTACAGTAGAACAAAAACGAGTGAAAGCAATGCTGAAGGCATATCATTTAAAGTGCAAAAACCTTCTCAAGTCTCACCCAAAAATACCACAAAACAAGTTGGAAGAGTTTCGTCTTGGAAGTAAAACTTTGTTTGATATTTCGGCTTACAAGTGTCGGGATAGTTCTAAATGTACCTGCACTAAGCAGAAAAAAATACCTGTAAGAGAACAAANATTTCGGCTTACAAGTGTCGGGATAGTTCTAAATGTACCTGCACTAAGCAGAAAAAAATACCTGTAAGAGAACAAATCTTCATAATTGACCAACGAACGACTAGAAAAATGTTGATAGGGGGCATAGATGTTGCCACAAGCCTTATTACAAAAGCACTGAAAAGAAAGCTATTGCGACAAAAATCTCTGAGTAAACGTCAAAAAGTAGCCGNGTCCTCCGCCTGTGAGCTTCGCTAGAGCTTGAGTACGGACGGATAACATATAGGGACGCCGCAGGCGTCAACGTCGTATCATTCTATTGTACATTTCATTTTGAACACCTTTACATAACTACATTGTCACAAAGTTTAGTTTTTAACACTAACAACCATTGTTTTGTGACCTTGTAAAATAAAATGTATTAATAAATCTAAGAACTCTTTCTTACCCGCGTATTTTCTGCTTTTATGATGTGCATCGGCAGTGCACTCAGAATAGCCAACATAATTTTAACTTTTGTTCGTTCGTGCATCAGCTGATACAGNCAGTGCACTCAGAATAGCCAACATAATTTTAACTTTTGTTCGTTCGTGCATCAGCTGATACAGGATTTTGTAAATTACACTTTGTTTGTTTCTTATACGTCAAGTTGCCACTCACTGACTGTCAGAAAGTGGCCTTCTTATACTGTATAGACCATACTAGGTTCCTAGAGAAAAAAAATGGGATTTTTGAAGAGACTGCGACGCAGTTCAAGTGCCAGCTAGGTGACGGCCAATCACAAGGCTTCACCCTCGCATGCCATTGGTTGTAACCATATCACAGTGGCCACTTGGCAAACACAGGTTCACATGTCACAAACAACAGAGATGCTCAGTAACACATTACACCTTCCGGCAGCTACGGTGCACGCACATTTACGATACAGACGACAGTACCGGTGGAAGAACACGTGCTACTTTCTACAGAAAAGAAGCGTATTTATTCACTTCTGGTCTCGTGGATAATTTCATGTTATGTATCCGCTATAACATGAAAATTAAAACAATTAAACATTTAAACCGTTTTCAACGCATTGAAACTGCACGCTTAAAGTACAAGGACTTTCAATGATCGTAGAAAACCTGGTTTCCTGTGTTGTACCAACACACTCAAAATTAAGCCATAAATTTGAAAATGCCATGAAAATTGTGATATTTCGAAACCTGATACAGGATGGGTATTGGGGTGGGNCATAAATTTGAAAATGCCATGAAAATTGTGATATTTCGAAACCTGATACAGGATGGGTATTGGGGTGGGTAATTTTTTTAAATTTCTCGATATTATAAAGGGCAGAGCGATTGAAAGGTGCTAAATGGTGTTGGCAATCCATACGCAAAATTGTTTTTCGAGGTTTTTTCTCAATAAAAAAAATAATAATATAGAAATACTTTATATATAAGTGATTAACATTGAATTGAATGAAAAATATATTTGGTTTTACTAATACAAAGCAGGAAGGTGTGGAGAGGAGTCGGAGGGGAGCATTAGATGTGACAAATGACACACAATTTGAGACAATAACAACCAGTGTCGTCCGTCGCTAACTAAAATGTAATTGTTTGTTTCGTGTTTTCTCGCGAATTTTAACCATGAATCGTACTCGTATCAATTGGAAATGTGCGTTGTTCGGTTATATGAGTGATTTAAAAGACAATGTGTTACCAACGTATGAAGAAATCATGAAGTGTTATGAGTGGACCTGACACAAGATAAAACATGAGAGGGAATCTAAAAAAGAACCCACTTATAAAGAAATAGAGACTATTGTACTTGCAAAACATATAGAAATATGGACTAAAGCTTATATTCCTACAGTAGAACAAAAACGAGTGAAAGCAATGCTAAAGGCATATCATTTAAAGTGCAAAAACCTTCTCAAGTCTCACCCAAAAATACCGCAAAACAAGTTGGAAGAGTTTCGTCTTGGAAGTAAAACTTTGTTTGATATTTCGGCTTGCAAGTGTCGGGATATTTCTAAATGTACCTGCACTAAGCAGAAAAAAATACCTGTAAGAGAACAAAGCTTCATAGTTGACCAACGAACGACTAGAAAAATGTTGATAAGGGCCATAGATGTTATCACAACAAGCCTTATTACAAAAGCACTGAAAAGAAAGCTATTGCGACAAAAATCTCTGAGTAAACGTCAAAAAGTAGCCGAAAAATGTACGGAGGAGCTC
>NQII01003010.1:21152-54618 GCA_002778355.1 Clitarchus hookeri
AGCGATAAAACTCTGGATAATTAATTCATGTGTAAAAATATTTGCTTCATTCATTAGAGCGATGTGACAATTAAATATTCTTTCAATATCTCAGTAACACATTCTGATCACTTTCTTAATATAGAAAACGAAAGATGAGAACGCGCAATTTTAGTAACAACATCACTCCTCTCCACACCTTCCTGCTTAGTATTAGTAACACAAAGAATATTTTTCATTCAATTCAATGTTAATCACTTGTATAAAGTATTTCTATATTATTATATTTTATTGAGAAAAAACCTCGAAAAACAATTTTTTTTAAATCTTTTATCACAATCCGGAGGCAATAAAACTCAATAGAACGTAATAAAATTTTACGTATGGATTACCGATACCATTTAGCACCTTTCAATCGCTGTGCCCTTTACAATATCGAGAAATAAAAAAAAATGACCCACCCTAATGGGTATAGGCCGTTCATGGTAACGTGAGCACTTCTGAGGTTGTAGTTACTTTATTCCTACCAGTCATTTTTTTATCCCTCTGCCACTTTTTAAAATAAATATTACCATCTAAGTGATAATTACCAGTGTGTATATTTCACTGGACTCTAAAGTTAACTTCTAAGGCTACAATAAAAAATATTTATTATGATATAAGAAAAAAAAAATATTTGTGTGTTTACATTTTAATCTGACATTTATACTGGTAAATATTATGATTCCATTGCAATCTTTACATCTGACAATACAATGGTATTTCTTGTTTGTTTACATTTAAAATGATGGTAGAAATTTTATCACAATTTCATTTTGATGAACAGTCTCTAGATTTCTGAAATGTTAACTAATTGAACGTTTTAATGTCACAGATTGTGTACATCCTGTTGTTTATTTGCTGTGTTTTTTCCTTGTCAAACCAAGACTTTGCCTAATGTTAATTTGTAGGCATAGGAGATCGTTAATTTTAAATAGATTAAAGAAAAGTTCCTTAAGCTGCCTTAAGAAAGCCCAGGGACTCTCTTCAGACATGGACCACCCATCCCAAGGTGCAAGGCGATGGAAGAGAGCCATCGCGAGTGCCTTCAATGTGTGTTGGCTGTAGAAGTAGGGAAAAAGCGCTAGATTATTTATTTTAGTGTCTGCAAGAAAGTAGATGATGTCCAAGGAACGCGGACATTATCACGGTCATAAGACTTGTCCACAGTAAAACTTTGTATGTGGTATGAGCAAATGCTGCTTCTTTATTTTTAGCTTGCTTTTAGACATGTTAAAGTGATTTCACTGAAGGATCTCACCCATAGAAATTCTAATTTTCAATTTTTATAGACCCGGTGGTCTGAGGATCGAGTCCAGTAATCTCAAAGCTAGCCGAAAGAAAATTAAACTTTACCAATTCAATTAATTCTAAATAGTAAAATGAAATGTTGCATAAACTTTTGCTGGAAGTCTAATTTCAGTTATCAGAACTTTGAAATTTCTTTCACTAAAACTCGTCTCGTTGTTTGTCATTCTGAGAGAAAGAGAGGGATAAATTATTTTTTTTAATTGCTCTGAGAAAACTTTCACTACATGCATCCCATTTATAAGCAGTATAAAAGTTATCGGAAATCCATGAGTAATTATGAGTATAGCTGTTCGCACGGGTGTAATGTAAAGTATTCTAATTTCTTATGTTCTCCGCATGGTAATAAATATCTCGTGCTTAGCCAGGGCACTTGCGTGTGCTTCACGTAGATACTGAATACCCGTATGAATTTAAAAACACAAAGTGTATAGTATTGCTATCTATCATTATGCTTGGTCACAGCCTATCTTCGCCACACAATCCAAAGAAAGGTAAATGTCTAAGTACTTACCTGTGATTGATTTCTGTTTATTCTCAAGGGTTTTATGTACGTACCGCATATCTATAATTTGTTTATGAGCCTTTCAGTACACGTAATTTTGAATGACATTGCTATCCCCGAAGAGAAAGCTAAGACCACTTAGAAACAGGTTTTCTTCTCCAACACGTACTTATTATCAAAACCAATAAAATTTAGCAAACACACACATATGTATACATTCTACATTATTGACTTATTCCGAATGAGAGGGCTTCGTAAAGTGATCACTTTACCGTGGATAGCCTATAGCTGGACGTCGGAGAGTGGGAGGAGAGGAAGAGAGCGGATCGAGCAGAAGAGGGAAGAAGCAGGACTCTGCACGCGATCTCAGGGCCAATACTTACGTTTGGCGTCAACCCTTCTCTGAACAGGACGTCATGATTGACTTCTGACGGTGCATCCGAGTTGTAGACGAAACTAGACTCCTGTGGATATGAACACATTGGCCGCCTTAACCACAGAAACAGACAGTACTACTAAACAGACCATAAGTCACACACACTTACACACACACACACAGAGCTTCGAAACTGTTCCACCCACATGTGCTTGCAAAGGTAATACAAGTCTGAAGACAATGCTTCCTACATTCCTGCAGAATGTCAGCATCAAACCTCCCTGGCTTTTACTGGTTATCCAGACACATAATACAGCAGAAATTTCCAGTACCGGTATCCAGTATGTTTTGACAATGAAAACAAATAAATTTCAAGCAAAGAGAGTGTTAAGCCCCATACAGACTACCAATAAGCTTCAGAAAAATGAATTCGCAGGCGTACGAGCAATAGTGAGCACGGAGGGTAAGCTGATTTATCTGCTTCATACATTTGTACCTGCTTTGTATGTACCTGGTTTATGAAGCAGATTAANAATCTGCGCCCCTCTGCTTGCCGGCGTACGAGCAATAGTGAGCACGGAGGGTAAGCTGATTTATCTGCTTCATACATTTGTACCTGCTTTGTATGTACCTGGTTTATGAAGCAGATTAACCGCAGATTTTGTGTGAACTCACTTCTATAAAACTATTTGGGGAAAGTTTTTTTTGAAGTTATACTTCTTTTGGCACGTTGAGGGTAAAAGTTTAGTGTGCAATGGAAGTTGTGCGCGCACAGTGTAATGAAATTCGCCAGTGAACGTGGTAGGGATATGACCCAACGCGCATGCGCGTATCGTCTAGCTATATACAAACGCAAGGTACACAACANTGAAATTCGCCAGTGAACGTGGTAGGGATATGACCCAATGCGCATGCGCGTATCGTCTAGCTATATACAAACGCAAGGTACACAACATAGCACGTGGTTATATTTAAAACTGGCAGAAAATCAGTTCATGTAACGAGCAAATTGAAAAACATTTCATTTATATAGTTTGAATTCAATTATGATATGGGACAAGATCTGAATGAATATAAGCATGAAATAGTAACATACGTAATAATTTAAACTGTATAAAAAAATATATTATTTAAATTTAATTATGTTCTTTAATGAAACCTTTATTAATTGTATTTAAGGTCTTTCTTCTGTCATTTTATAGTTTTTCCTACTTACATAAATTATTTGCATACGTAATAAAATTTTATTTTAGTCATGCCAAAGAAGTATAACTTCAAACGCGTGGACATAAGTACACGCACCCATATATATTTTTTTATTATTACTACATATTTACAGCCTTTCTACATTTGTTGCGAGTTATTTTTCCTATTCTGTATGGCTTTTACTTCACCATCCCCCTTATCACCATAGCCAACCCCATTACAATGATTCCTAGTAGCCTATTCACTATAAATAAAACTATTTTGCTATGCGGTTATGATTCAGTACCAACAGACTGCAAATACACGTAATTTTCACAAATATTGTTTTAATTTTTTTTTTAGAAAATCCCCTGTTTTTCATAATCACCACTTTGAGGAGCTGTTATTGAGGATCATATTTTTGAACAGAAGATCTCCACTAGGACCACTGAACCTAATCCCTGAAGCATATTTTTTCCACTTGAAATTTCTTTGTCTTCTTCAGCTTTTGCAGACCTGTAGCTATACACTGTTCAGGGTAAAGTGAGCGCTTGTAAGGCCCTAGTTACTTTCTCCTTTCAGACATTTTTTAAAATCCTTTTAGCAACCTTTTTAAATAAATGTTGCTATGTAAATAATACACACTGTGTATATTCCACCACACTCTAAAGTTAACATCTAAGGCTAAAATAAAATATATTTGACTATTATTCCAAATGAGAGGGCTTTCAAAAGTGCTCACTTTACCGTGAATGGCGTGTACCTGAGCAGAGTTTCATTCTCTGCAATGGTTGGGTGTAATTCTACTCGGGTTGGCAAGCTCAATGCTTTTAGTCTGGCAACTACAAGTTTGCGCCATTAGGTAGGAGCTAGCGTCGCACGTGTACTAGATATTCTTTATTTTCTACGTTAAAAAACAAAATAATTGCAATAATCGCAAATCTAATATAAATAGCTTCCTACGTAAGTAAAATCTTTCTTTCTTATTGTCCAAATAGTTTAAAATTGTAATTAAAACTTCTCTTTTGTAACACTGCGTACCTAGCTGCGGATATTTTCACTACGCCAAACTCTCCCACAAGAAAACCAGTTTTGTTCCTAACCTTTATTTATTTACTTACTTACTTATTAGATTCCTTAGATACTGCTTTCAAGCCGAGTAGAATAAACCTTAGCCATGGTTCAACCTCTCAGGACACGAACACGACGCCCTAACAATTACGGCACGGGATCTGGGAAGTTGCACAAACTGACGACATCTTCCAATTACTGCACCGAGTGCTGCACACTCCAGTTATCGCAACTCAGTTTGAGTGCAGTAGTTTCTCCATCTTCCAATTGTCGACTGCGATGGGGAAAGAGCGCTCACCGCGTGCCATTTTCGCTGCGCTGTTTCCAGTACAGCAGTTTGAGTGACAATATGGCAGGCACAGAGGCAATCGCTTCAGGAAACCACGTAATTGCAATTTTCTCGTTTTCCAGGTGCAGTGCGAGAGTGTCCGGTGCAGTCGATTGGAAGACGTTAGTTGGGTGACGGCAGAGGATGAAAAGGGCAATGGTGTGTCGCAATATGTAAAACTACACGCGTGCACATCCTCGAAGCAGAGTCCCATAAACTTTTCTATGTTCATTTTCATGTGAAAAGTGTTACTGTATGAAAGTGAAACCTAAATATTTGGGGAAGCAGAGAAGATGGAAATAACAGCATTTTAAAATGTGATGATAGAGAACCATTTAACGAGGCTCACTATGATTATCAGCTTAAAAGCTGGAGTAACAACAGCCCGACGAACACGACACGACAGACCGACAGGACGTCAGAGCTCGACAGAATTTCATTTCATATATTATTCGGTGTTCACAACACCTCGACGGAATCTGCCCGACAAGTGTGTTAGTTGGCTGTTGGAAAATTCTAAAACGGCAAGTTATCCTTACAATATCCAATATTTCCTACTTTATGTAACTTCTAATAAAGTCAATGATTATTTTGCTTTTGACAATATTTGAATTTATACGAGAGGTAAAAAGTATTTTAAAAAAATACCCGGAACATTCTTATGGCTGCAAGTTAATTTATTATTTACTAAATTAGGGAAATATGCATGGAATTTTGTTTTCTCAAGTTGTATTTACATTTTTTGGGCGCCCCGGCGAGTCCAACATGACGGAAAGTAGAAATAAAATCTACTTTTGTCGGGCTGTCGGGGCTACGAGTTTGTCAGACTGACGTCACAGTGACCTCGCTTTTCATTGGCTGCTACTCAGATTTCGTCATGTTGTGTTCGTCGGGGTATTGCGACTTCAGCTTATTGGGTTCCGCCTGCCTGGTGCTTGAACTACGTCGCAGTGTGTTTGAAATCCTTGTTTTTTGAAGAAACTATTAAACGTGTCCCCAGTATGTATACCTATGAAACGACATCAAACCCCAGACGAGGAAGGAATGGTACTTTAAAGTTGCCACGCACGTCGTAAATATTATTTTCAAGCCCTCCAATATTGTTAAAAACAGTTTTTTTTTCTTCAGATTGACGTATCTTAAAACATTCTAGCCGGACACGAGCCAAACTACGATAGGAGCACGTATTAAACTTTGCTACAGACGTTTGATAAATAAAATGATAGGGTCACTGCAGAAGGTCCCATAGGTACGCACAGTACTGCAAGAACACTTCACGCCAGTTCAGAGCACTGCACGTAGCGGCGATGGAGTTCTTGTAGTGCGTGCCAGTGTAACCCTATAGCTCCCGTTCTTTTAGGCAAAAAAAAGGAGAAAGACCATGTCGGTAGACGAACCTTTTAATTCAAGTATTGCACAAACACAATTCCTAACAGTATACTTGTTACAGCCTCATACCTTCTTCTTTTTTTTATTTTATAAACCTATGTTTTTATCTAAATTCTACGCCATGTGTGACTTAACTATGGTAATTATCCAGAGTAGCGTTTTTTCTGAAGGAAACGTCCTAGACCAACAAAAATAAAATTAATGGATTCTGCACAGCTTACCTTGTTAATATTCAGGAGGGCTTAACGTCAAAATAAGTAGAACATATTAAATAAAATAGTTAAAAGTACAACCAACCTGCCGCTTTGTTTACATCGGACCCCCTGATTTTCGGCATTGTGCCGTCACCTTATTGACTGTGGGACGTTGACGTCATCGCCATGGAATTTCAGTTGCAGTTCAGATGCGAGACAGTGCGGTTGTGTTGTTGCGGGCGCGAGTTGTGAAGTCCGAATCCGACCGATTTAAAAACTGAGTGTGCAAGAACGAGTGCTTCTGTGCGTAATATTCGCCTATGTGGCGGGTGTTACTTGTTTTGTCGAGTAAGGCAAGGTGTACAACAGTTGAATTGGCCGAGGGCAGAGGAATTGTACCCTCCGCCTACCTAGGTGCGTTAATTCATATTCTTCCGGTGTGTTTTATGGTTCCTTTAAATCCCCAACATCCTAGCTTAGACTAAATTCGTAGGTTAGTTTAAAACCCTAGAATCCTAGGTAAGTTTAAAACCCAACAATCCTACGTTAGTTTAAAAATGTAAAATAGTAATTCACCCATTGTAGGGTTAGGTTCAGTTAGGTTAGGTGGGCACATATTTCGAAATTAGTCGGACGTTAATGCCCATAGAATATTCGTGTTCTGCATCATTAGTAGAGTGGAAATATGCCACTTTTANGGGGGGGGGGTTACAGAAAAGCCGCTACTCTGGATAATTACCAACTTCCCTAACAAACTTACTATTTTGTGCTGGAAATTTATTACACAATTATCTTTTACCATTAACCTAACACAAGTATATTTTAAAGGCATAAAACTTTATACTTACTTGAATATTCCACCAATGTGAACCAACATGATTAGCGTAGTTACCGAGTTGCAGGGAAATTATCTCTCTGCAACTTGCCATATCAAACAATTGATTATTTAAATTTTGCCTGTGTCAGGCGTCCATTTTACACACAGTAATGTTTGTATACCAACGAAGAGAGACTGCTACTTTGGCTCGATTCCGTATTGCAATAAGTGGTCTTTGCTCATTCCATACAGCCATAAACAATTACACGCGTTGATAACGGCGAAGAAGTTGGCAATAGACAGCTGTTTACAGAAGAAAAACAACAAAAAATCTGTTAGCTCTACAAAAGTCCAAAAAAGCGAGATAACTAAAATCGCGTTGGGAAGGGCTGCAGAAGAGGAAAAATGGAGCAAGCAAGGGCACATGACAGAATATAAGTATGGTAGAATAAAATAATTGTGGTAAACTGTAGGAGTCGGTACAGAAAACTTGATAGTTTCTGAGGAATGGTTGAATATAATGGAGCAGACATAGTGGTGGCAGTGAAGACTTGGTTGAATAAGAAAGTGATAGACAGCGAATGTAGGCATGGTAGGTTTACTGTCTACAGAAGAGACTAGGAAGAAAAGGGGGAAGAAATCATGTTGTGCGAGGGTTTGAAGGGGTTTGTAGAATGGATCAGTTGAAGTGATATAAATTGAAATAAGTGGGAGGTGTAAGAGTATCAAATTGCTGGCTGCTTACAGACCACCAAAACAGGGATAGCTGACAATTGAGGCAAATAAGGAAAGGGTCGATAATCTGAGGGACAGGCAACGTGTTGTCGTGGCAGGGAACCTGAATATGTCGGGCATGCAGTGGATGGAAGGTGAAGCGGGTATTAGCATCACGATGCAGAGAATGGCATGCAGTTAGTCAACAGAGACATAATCCTGGCAGTGGAAATACCTATGATGTGGAATGGGGAAGGTGTTGGGTCAGTGCTTGATGTGATGCTGATCAGGCCTCAGGATGCTGTAAGTAGCGCTGTAGTATTCGAAGGAATCAGTGACATGACATTTCTGTGGTGTAAATAGGTGCTACAGGGTCAGGGGTAGTGCTAATTAGAGATAGGTTTGTGTGGCAATATAGGCGAGGAAAAAAAATGAGGCCTACAAATTCCTGAGGGATATGTTTCAACTATGGACTAAGGAGGTAGGGATACGTGGCTTGTGGGAGGGATTTGGAAAGATCTTGGAGGACATGTCGGAGAAATTTGTCCCAAAGAAAAGAATAATGGCTGACAATGATCCTCTGTATTATGGACCAGAAATCAATAAAATGAAAAGGAAGTGTAGGCAGATGCATGCAAAATGGAGGAACAAAGGGTTGGAAAGTGCTAGGTGTAGATGAAAAATATGGGAAGAGAGTTGGAATGAAAGATAAAAGAGGCAAATAATGAATCTTTTAGGGAACATCATGGAAGAATCACAGGACAAGGAATGGCACAAATTGCATAGGTATCTAAAGAATGTAACAGGAGGAGAGGAAGTGATAACAATTGGCATCGACGAGGTTACCCATGGCTGGTTGATTGTTGGATTGCCTGGCACCATAACTCAGCGGAGTTAATGATGAGGGTCGTCCGGTCGACGGTCCAGGGGGCCCTGGTTGATAATCGTCCATCAGTTTGTTGATGGGTGTCGCATACTTACAGTTACACTTTTTTAGTCTGATGGCGAGATTGTAGGCCATCTCGTACGCCTGAAATATGATAACGAAATGCGGGTGATGCTACAAAGGGTGCCCTACAATGAATTGACACTGATTTCACTTGGTTGAGTGGGTTATTCACTGTTCTTGCTACAGGTGAATAATGTGTGAATGATGCATGATAATGGACCCAGCACTTAAGCGGTGAAAAACACATGGTCTTATATTGAGATGCGATTGCGTTTAACTCTCTGGTGAGATGGTGGTTGGCTCTACACTTAGTACATTCAAGATAATACATATGTTTCGGTACTAATATATTACTATTGCAGTTAAGTGATTGCAGCCTATATGCGGGTACTGAGGGGGCTTGCGGTGCGGGCGACCAACACCGCCGGTCTTGTGCGGGTGCTGAGACGAACTGGGAGAGTAATGTCCGCTGTCGTCACAAGTGACGAGAACCGACATGAAACGCAGAATGATGAAACATTACATGAACACTCTGTGATGTGATAATAATGTTGAAAAATTGTATGAATTAAATTTAACACATTTGTGATATCCCCATTTATTTATTAATGTCTGTTAATGTTGAAGTTGTGAAATTGACGGGGAATGTCACTTCACTAAATGATTTGTTACAATGCCGGAGGCCTTTATAGGCAATCTCTATTTTAGAAAACATTATTACTCTTATATAAATACACCTTAATAAGTTATTAAATTTCCTCATAAAAGTGTTTGCATCTCACTTCCGATGACGTGTTTAAATTACACTGGCTATAGAGTTGCCAGGTGGCTGTCGCCTGAAGGGATGGACGAGTCCACATGAGCAAAGGGGTGTGGAATGCCATGCTTGATTGCCATTTACACAATGGAAAACACCCCTGGCTGTAGCCGAGAATGCGGTGACTGTGTTCAATATGTTTGTGAAAATTATGTACACCATCAATACAGAATATCCTTCTATAATAAGTTAAATGAATGCTCTTGAGAATACATAGCAAATTTCATGATGTTAATTACTGTTGACATTAGTGTAACAAAAAGTGGTAAAACATATATAATAATAATTGTTTTAGAGTTTTCAAATATTTTTATTGTGTCTTTTTCACTACCAGTAAATAAAATAGACACATAGAACCCTTTTAGACGCTAAGGAAATGATTAAATGTAAATTAAAATATATATTTAATTAATATTCAAAATATGTTCGTTTGGTTACAGTTTTAGTGTCTCACTGCCAGAATCAAAACATGTGTTTCTAATTAAATATGGATGGCAATTGTTAAGGAAGTCACTGATTATTGGTATGTTCTTTTAGTAAGGGCTACACGATGCACTAATTGGATTCTTGAAAACTTACGGGATTACTTCGATCCCGACAACCACGTTCTCGGCACTTTGCACTTGCAGTAGTCTATTACCCATATAGGGATTTTCCCACATTCATTTGCCGTACTGTTAAAAATTACAGTAGTAATTATGGAAGGCATGTTAGGCCGTTTAAAGAGGTTGTGACACAATTATATCCTTGTGGAACTGAAAGTCATTGCACTGACTTCAGCTGCATTCCTTGGACGTGTGGCGTCTGGTAGTGCATTATGCTGCTGGTAATTGATGTAGGTAGTTCCTACCTGCTCCACTAGGTGGTGTGCGCGAGTCGACAAGGGCTCTGGAGGAAGCCATGGTCGTTGTCAACTAACATATCTGTTTAATGAGAAAATGTTTATTGGCTGCCACAAAATATTTAGTTGGTAGCAACAGCATTCGTGCTATCAACAGTAAAACATTTTGCTGTGACTGCAAAACTACATCCTGTTATATTCTGCACATGTGCTATAGCACATTGGAAGTGGCCACGACATGTCTAGCCACGAAGCCATATTTGTCTGTGTTCAGTTCTTTGAATCAGGTTACAAACTATTACATGAGGGACTTATTAACGGATTATATCTTTCTTTTATTCCAAGTAATTAAATGTTGCACATTAATGATTCCAGAAAATTAACATTCCATTATGTGAAATTTACAAGGCTTGTCATGTGCACCACACTTTATATTTATGTTATATACATGCTCAAGTCAAAGCTTTTATGTCGAGCAAGATAGTGTAATGGTTACATGCTGAACTCGGAGTTGAGATTTCAAAGGATTGAATCTCACTCACGACAACTTTGAATTTAGTGTTGATGGGTTGTTGTGGTCTCAGGAGCAGAGAGAAGTGCAGTTAGGTTACAGAACAGGTGTTGTGGTACTTCAAAGGATGAAAAAAGGGCGCCAGAGCATGAGATACCCATCCAGGGATGAGCCGATCACCCACGTGGCTTCTCCTGAACTCACCCCGCATGACGAGGAGACATCGTCGGTAAAGTTGTTAAGTACTGTGGAGTCCTGACTATGCCTACTTACAAGGGTGTAAGCCCCCTCACACACATTTAATTGTCACGTGATACTGTTAGATGGCCGTCTCACACACCAAAAACACAACACAACCGTGATAAGATGTGCAGTGCGCCATTGGGTAGAAGACCCAATGTTATATTACATGGCTGATAGGTAAAATAAAAACATGTAATCATTTACACTGAATTTTACACACTGTTTATTCCCTCATGTGAAGCACGTACATAGTTCCAGCATTAAGGCGTGCTGGCAGCCGACACTGACAAAAAGGCAGGTAGATGATGAAAATAATTAAGTAAATGAAACCACTGACATGTTTCGAGCTGGCAGGACTGAGAACGGCAAGGCCCCCCCCCCCGACACAGTTAAGCAAAGAAGTGAAGTCAATTAAGTCCCAGGAGAAAATAAATATCTATTGATACACTAAAGACCAGTACAAGATGTTGAAGAGCCCAGGGGTACATGGTGCACTTGCATTCTCTCAATGCGTGCAGAACCAACTGGCTGAGCATGGTGGGCCTGCTAGGAACCCCTGCTAGAAAGTGCGGCAAGCACATTAAGAAAATACACTGGCACATTTACTAATGAAACAAATACACACAAAAACAATTACATGGCACTTAAATACAAGATCACTTTACATATTTAATTTGCGTGAGCAAATTGAGCATACAAATAAATTGAACTGGTAACAATAAAAATATGCAACATAATGTAAGCATGTCTTGGGACTGTCTCTCCCAGTCTGTTGTATGTATGTTAGGTTTGTTTACATTGAAGCATTTTTATTTTAACTAATGCAAAAATCACTTGCACCTTTATTTTTGGGGATTTGAGGTTGGCAAAGGATGGCTCGCGATGGACGAGACCACTCTGATCCCAGGAGGGATATGGGTAGCCATACTCGATTATGTAATTTACAAAGTCTGTTTTTAATGCAGCACATAAACATGGGGTTTGTTTATGCGGTATTGAAGCCCATAATTTACTGGATATTGTACACACTCGCACTACACGCACAGGGACGTAAGCAGGGAATTGAGGGGCACACAAGGGGTTTTGTGAACACGGTTACCACTGTGTCACCCTCGCTACATCCATTTCCCCGGTGGTATTTTTGCTGGGGATGTCTCTTGGCAGTATAAGTCGGCCAATTATCATATTGTTAAAATATATCCGGTGCACGTCGACGGCATATGAGTCGTGGAGGGGGTGACCACTGAGTTAGGGCCGACTGCCCCCAGTAGAGGGCACATTGAGTCTGCACTTGTGTAGTGGTACGAACGGGCTATGGGAGGAGGAACACGGCATGTGTCAGTGTTTAATTTTGTTACACCATCAAAAGCCCACAACCCACATAATGCAAAATGGATTCCACATGACATCACAACATGGCAGCCGGTCGGCTCTGGATCCGGGCTCCTCGCCCGCTTGTGCCCGAACTCTCTTCTCTATAATACATTTGTGATCTCATAGAAATAAAAATTTACCTAATTTCAGGTATTGCTCTTTAATTTTCTATTGCACATTCTATTGTCTTTCGACAGCTCGTTAAAGATGTGCTTTCACTAGCTGCAGCATGTCATGTCGCAATGTATACTTAGTTGCCACTTAAAACTCTTGATTTTCGAGGTCGGGCCGTTTGATGGGTTAAGGTATTTGTAATTTTATATCACTCTATGAAGAGATTCACTATGCATCCATCTGACTTGTGGATGTGGTTTAAACATTATTCTGCAGATATTCGGTCGAGTGCGAATTACATCGCCAACTATGATGTTTGTTTTGACATAAAATTTGCTGCATTGGTTCTAATACTTTATTTAATCGTTCGCTTGGATTCGATTGTGGATGACAAACCAAAACGCCGAATGGTTTAAATCCAAGTTTGTTCAATCCATACGACCACACTTGAGATATAAACTGTGTTCTCTCGTCCATCAGAATCATCTGCAGTGTACTGGTTCCCTGGATAAAACAATTAAGATTTCTTCAAAGAAGCTTTAGCATTTTGTGTATAGTGCACCATTGTGTAAACTGTTAAATTCTTGAAAATATTTGATTCTGGTGACTGATATATGTTATGGGCCAAAAATATCTACCAAGGTCAATGGTTCTTCCAGAAAACGAGGTTGTAATTCACCTTGCAGCTGTTAATTACAGCATATTGCTCTTTTGGCACACATCACATATATGTCTAACTGGTGCATGGTTTGCGGCATAGCTGGTCAGTAGAATTCACAGTGCAGTAGAAAACAACATTTTGACGTAATGGCTTATGAGAACAAGGTGATAAAAGGGTGATATATCGGTGTACAAACTCTTGTTTCTCTCTGGTGGGAAACACTCACCGGTCCAGTGATGTTCTGTTGAGCAACTTAATCAGCTGCTCAGTGATGGTGGGTCATTATGGTCGACCGCCCATCATGGCTGGATACTGTTGTCCTCCGCGTATTGTGGAGTGATGATTAAGAAACAGAAGGAGGTTCCTCCCCCCCCTTTTCCAAGTCCGCCGCAATCGCTTCGTTGTTGCTTGCATTATAATACTTACATGGGCTAAATGTGGAGCTGTAAGCCTCTCCACGTGCTAATTACAAACTGGATAAGTTACTCTTTAATAGACACTGAAAAAGACCTCGGTAGGCTGGTTGCGTGGCCAGTTCCCGATGTGCCTTTATGCGCTTGGCCTGAAATAAAAAGGCCTAAATGGAGTTTTTACAAGATTTATTCCTCTATTTCAGATACGATTACAAAATAACTCTCGTCGAATCTAGTTGAAGCGGGCTCGACACTGTAGCATATTGATGGCTATTGCTGTTAAAACGCAGCTTACATCTCCATGACTTAATTAGGGAATGTTATGCTTGTGGTTGTTTAAGGTACTATGGCAACAAAAAGAGAAAGGAAACTATTGAAAACTAATGATGCAACAAGTAGTTGTAGGGACCCAGGAGGGGCTGGTGAGTACGGTCGACTCTCGTTACCGCCCACTTTAGGCTCTGTAGTCAGACTACCCACCCCAAGGCCATCAGGTTCCCAGCAGAGGAATGGGGACGATACTACAGGGCTTGTTGAAAATGTTATGCACTGAAGAGCCAAAAAAACTGGTACACCTACCTAATATTGTGTAGGGCCCCCGCGAGCACGCAGAAGTGCTGCAAGACGACGTGGCATGGACTCGACTAATGTCTGAAGGTATGCAGGAGGCAATTCACACCATGAATCCTGCAGGGCAGTCTACAAATCCATAGGAGTGCGAGGTGGTGGAGATCTCTTCTGAACAGTACATTGCAAGGCATCCCAGATATGCTCAATAATGTTCATGTCTGGTGATTTAGGTGGCCAATGGAAGTGTCTAAAGTCAGAGGAGTGTTCCTGGAGCTACTCGGTAGCAACTCTCGACGTGTGGGGTGTCGCATTGTCCTGCTGGAATTGTCCACGTCCGTCGGAATGCACAATGGACATGAATGGGTGCAGGTGATCGGACAGGATGCTTATGTATCTGTCACCTGTCAGAGTCGTATCTAGACATATCAGGGGTCCCATTTCACGCCAACTGCACATGCCCCATACCATGACAGAGCCTCCACCAGCTTGAACAGTCCCCTGTTGACATGTGGGGTCCATGGATTCATGAAGATGTCTCCATACCCGTACATGTCCATCTGCACGATACAATTGGAAACGAGACTCGTCAGACCAGGCAATATATTTCTTGTCATCAACAGTCCAATGGTGGTTTTGGCAGGACCAGGCGAGATGTAAAGCTTTGTGTCGTGCAGTCAACAACGGTACACGAGTGGGCCTTCGGCTCCGAATGCCCATATTAATGATGGTCCATTGAATAGTTTACACACTGGCACTTGTTGATGCCCCAGCATTGAAATCTGCGCTAATTTGAGAAAGGGTTGCACGTCTGTCACATTTAATGATTCTCGTGAGTCATCGTTTGTCCCGTTCGTTCACGATATTTTTCCGGCCGCAGCGATGTTGAATATTTGATGTTTTACCGGATTCCCGATATTCACGGTACACTCGTGAAATGGTCGTACGCGAAAATCCAAATTTTATCACTACCTCGGAGATGCTGTATCCCATCTCTCGTGCGCTGACTATAACACCATGTTCAAACTCACTTAAATCTTGATAACCTGCCATTGTAGCAGNGTGCGCTGACTATAACACCATGTTCAAACTCACTTAAATCTTGATAACCTGCCATTGTAGCAGCAGTAACAGATCAAGAAACTTTGCCAGATGCTTGTTGTCTTATATAGGCACTGCCGACCGCATCGCGTTACTCTGATTGTTTCCATACCACTGTTATTTGCATACACACGCCTATACCAATTTTTTTTTAGCTCTCCAATGTATTTCCTTTCCTAATAATTTTATATTTTTTTATTGACTGATGCATTAATAAAGTGCTGAGGCCCATTGGAATGTTAATTTTACATATGGCGGCAGATAACTCGATGTACATACAAGTAGATCTTAAGCATGGCTTTCTACTTGAATATCATATAATGCAAAATTAATACACACATTTAATATAGTAACACGAATTATTATTTATTTATGTAACATTAAAATAAATGCTTACTGATAATCACATGGTTTCAATGTAATGCACATTTCCACAATCATCAAATAGCTCCCTCCTAAGCAGGTTTGCAGATCTACCACTAATGTGCACCATTGTAAACTGAGGCAGGGATTGTAGCAGTCACTTTCAATCCTCCATATTCGTACGCTGTGGTCATTCATCTAAAACGAAAATCGTGATTCATCACTGAAGACAATACATTGCTAGAGTGTAGCATTCCACTTTGCTGTATATTTTTTCTTACCTGCCTTAAAACTAGAGATTAGTCAAAGGTTATAGAGAGGGATGGGACCTAAGTGCGCCATGGTACCTCCCATGCCAACTTAACCTGAACTAAAAAGGGGCAGGGGGAGGGATCCAGCATATACACTGTAAAAAACCTCTCGACAAAAAAAAATTGCAAAGTCGCATACAATTCATAAAGTAAAAATTAAGGTTTCTACTAAAATGGAGGATAAGAAAAGCATAATCTTGATTAAAAGTGTGTTTGAAACACTGGAAGTCTCTATGCTGCAAACGAAGGCGATGGTTGAAATGTTTATGACAGAAAACATTATGTCGTCGGGTATAATATTTACCTGTGCTAGGTGTTTGGAAATGATTCTGGTAGGTGTGATGCTCTAGTATAACTTCTAAATATGTGAGTTGGGTAGAGTTTAGGTATTACAGATTATTATACTCAATAAGTTATGATGATTAGTTTTTCTATGTGATACACACACTACACGCCCTTAATATTAAGGAGTCACAACACACTTGATCATAATGCGCCCTATATTCACCCCCTCCACACCCTTACTTTATTTTATTTATTTCAATAACTTTCTCTTGCCAAATATGAAAGAGGGAAGTCGTAAAAATTGTTGCTTTTGTTACATTACTTTCATGTATTAAAACATGTCATAACTGCAGTTTCATCACAGGGAAGGCGAGGTTGTTGATTTGACGTGCATAGGGGCTAATATTTTCACTCGCTGGAGACTGCAAGCTCATAAATAGTTATCCCTGGTCGGTGATTACAAGCAAGGGGTGACACTAGGAGACGATCACCATTGTACTAATGTACGATGCCCATCTGAGTGTTTCGATTGAGCGCTAAAGACAGATATTCTAAGGTCGATATACAGTATATCAAGGACAATATGTGAGGCATTCGAGATGGCCGTTCACCAAGTACAATAATACAGTACTAATGTAAATAAATGTCAATAAGGGATCATTCAACTGGAGCACAAGAGCACTAACACCAAAATGCATGCTTTTAGTCGCCTAGAAAATGTTTTAAAGTTTGGTTTTTAAATTTTTTCTCAGTTTCATTAGAATTTTCGGCGTTTTTAAGATCGCTCCCGAGAGGTCAGAGTCAATTCCGATTTGGGAAAAAAAACATTCGAGACAGCTGTCCAGAAGAATATTGATAGAGCACTGTTACCAACGGAATTCTATATGTTTGCCAACCAGGTGGAATGATAGAGCATGTTCATCGTACTGCATTATTTTGGCTATCTGCATAATACTGTACTATGAAATAGCAAAGACATTATTTTAATTTTTCTTTTATTTAATTATTTGTTTTTGGGGTAGTTTCAATGTTGACGTTAGCAAAGGTTATCTAGCAATTCATGACACACAAGTAGACCTACATTCCTGAAATAGGGACACAGCAGATTAATGTAAGAAATTCAAGATGGGGTTTATCTAACTGTAAAGACAGAGGCAAGAGCACTATGTATATGCTGGTCAACTATATTTAATTATTTAATTAGTTTATATAGAAATGTTGCTGATATTTTAGCTTTTTTGTTTACTTGAGTGTTAAATATCTATACCACAAGAGTAGACCGANTATGAAATAGCAAAGACATTATTTTAATTTTTCTTTTATTTAATTATTTGTTTTTGGGGTAGTTTCAATGTTGACTATAGCGAAGGTTATCTAGCAATTCATGACACACAAGTAGACCTACATTCCTGAAATAGGGACACAGCAGATTAATGTAAGAAATTCAAGATGGGGTTTATCTAACTGTAAAGACAGAGGCAAGAGCACTATGTATATGCTGGTCAACTATATTTAATTATTTAATTAGTTGATATAGAAATGTTGCTGATATTTTAGCTTTTTTGTTTACTTGAGTGTTAAATATCTATACCACAAGAGTAGACCGACATAACTAAGATGGGGAATAAGCCCTAACACAATATGGCAGTCGTCCAGGTCGAATGACGAAGCATTAAATCTTAAGACCATACTTGAGGCAGGAATGGAGCACAAATTTTGGCGAAATTGAATATGGTAGCCATTCAGATAGAGTGAGAATAGTGTGAGAAATACTGGTTAGTGTCTAGTATATAAAAGGATTGCTGTACACATAAATGTGCAGAGCACGAATTTTTTGTGCCTTATAGATACATCGTACCTACTCTCCCTTCTCTGCATCAGAATCTAAGTTTCATATATATGGAAGCTAACATACGCTACTATTTAAGCAAATTGCAACATCCAAAAAGAATGGCTCGAATGAATCCAAACTCTGAGGATGTGTAGAACAGTGAACCAGCAATAAGTGATTACGATTGCAGAGAGTATTCCATACATGCCGGTCCAGCAGCGCCCTCTCGTGTGTGTGACTGGAAAGGTCATAGTTAGGCTAAATTCAGTCAGTGAAGAGTCGTCAAACGAAGTGAAAGCAAGTGCCAGATGTTTCGTCGACGTCAAATGGCGCCATATCAGCATGTGAGTGAGTTCGCCTGGGACAGAATGATCGGTATCTGGGAAATGGGTTTGTCATACCATGATATATCGGCTCGAACAGGGAATGCTGCTACGACAGTGATGCATCCGTGGAAACAGTGGATAGAAGAGGGTCGTACCCAGTGACGAGGGACACTGGACCTCGCAATGTGACCACAGCATGGGATGATCGTCATCTTGTCCGCATGGCCGTAACGGATTGTACAGCCTCGTCCACAGTGTTGGCTCGACACTGGAGCACTGCAACGGGTGTGTACCTGTCTGCGTCAACAGTTCGAAGCCCTCTGCGGCTGACTGAACTGATGGCACGCATGCCACTGCGTTAGCTTCCATTGTCCAGAAACCACAAAGGCCTCAGACTGCAATGGGCAGGTGAACACCATCACTGGCGTACTGAGTGGCATAATGTACCGTAAACCGGGGCTACTTTGCACCTGCAAGGGTAACTTTGCATCACTCAAAATGTTCGTTTTGGTGCCATTTGGTGAAAGGGTAGCAAACATTACCGGGGTAGGTGACATCCAAAATTTAAAATATCTAGCTATGGTCCTATGTTTATTTGCCAAATTGCACGGAAACGAAAATTTCGAGTGGTATAAAGTTACCCTTGCAGGTGCAAAGTAGACCCGGATTACGGTAGTGTTTTCGGACGAGTCCCATTTCAACATGTCCTACAGTGATGGCCGCATACGTGTTAGGCGCTACCATGGTGACTGCAATCTGTCAGCCTGCATTGTGGAGCGGCACAGCGGACAAACGCCAAGTGTGATGGTTTGGGGCACCATTGGATACAACATGCGATCTCGACTCCTTCCTATTGAGGGCAATCTGAATAGAAACCATTACATAAGGGAGGTTTTAGAGCCCAAGGTACTGCCCCTCCTTCAGGCAACACCACCATGTTTCAGCAGGACAATGCCCGGCCACATGTGGCGAGGAATGTGCAAGTCTTCTTCAATGTCATGCGATGGGCATCACTGGTTCTCTGCCCTGCACATTCGCCTAGCATGTCGCCCATCGAACATGACTAGGTATATCGTTGGTCGGCGACTTTTTCGTCATGGTCCCTCAGCAGCCACTCTTGAAGCTTTGTGGACTCGCATCCAAACCGCTTGGAGGGAGATTCCCCAGGGACATATCCAGGTCATCTTTGATTCCATGCCACGGCGTTTAGGGGCTCCAATTGAAGCATGGANCATGGAGGGGGGGGGGGGCTCCACACCGCACTAAATTCTCAAAGACAGAGCTAATGTACAGTTCTGTAATCCTAATCAATTGCGTATTGTCATGTTCCTAATCTGTGGTATAAAGTTCATTTCAATCTCATGTATCCTTCTTGGTTTTGCATTTTTCACAAACTTTAATGTATAACGAAATAAGTGTTCTCCATATGCAGTACAATCCATATACAAAGTACACAGACGGACTTTAAATGTTAAACTTATTACGGAAAAACATTTTTGTACTGAACAGGTTTTTTTTTTCGAAATTATTCCAGGTGAATACTAGAATGATTCCTTAATGCCAGCCTTGACAGATTCCTTCCCCATTCCTGAATATCTAGTGTTCCACTACAATAGGTTATTCACTATAAAGTGAGCATTTTTTTAAGCACTTTCAAATGCTAATAATAACTAAAATTCTGTATTTTATTATAACCTCAGACAATAACTTTTTAGAATTATAAAATATATAAACTTTTATTAGTTATAATGCCATTTTATATTAACAATTGGTGACAATATACAAATAAGCTGAACGAAAATTTTGAGCATGGCCTTAACAATTGTCCACTTTACTGTGAACAGCCTGCAAGGTCTTATCGTTGCTCGAGGACACACAAAACGTCTTCAAACACCTAATAAAAAAACATTTTCGCAGCTGTACAATTTGTGTATCTCTACATTTTCGAACGACAAACGACAAAGAGTCAGGTTTATCGTGCCTATTCTGCGAATAATTTCAGTTCATTGTGTGATGAATGTCGAGTGACAAACATAAAAGACAGATAAATTAATTACTGTACGGTTTCATAATAGGTATTAGTTTTGGTGTCTTATCTGTATCAGTAAAGTACACAAATGCAAAATTAAAGCTGCAAAAAGTAAACAAACTGCTTCAAAATTAATGGTATTTTTGGCATTGTTAATAAAATGGTAACAATTTAGATAGAATTGATGCAGTTTAAATCTGGATACAGTTACACAGACCAATGAAAATAATAATTATTAATTATAGCACACAGACTGAAGGATTTCTTAAGATGTTTTCTGTTGTTTCAGAGATGTTGTCTTGTCCCTCTGGAACAAGAGTTTCTCCAGAGCCCGTGCTGGAGACTCAACCAGCAACATTAGCAGGAACGACAAGGTGAAAGAGAACACGATGTCGCCTATTGACATCCACATCTGCAAACAGAACAGCACCTCTGTAGATCAGGGGCCGCGGTGGTGAAGTGGTCAGACTACTCGCCTCCCTCCTAGGCGAACTGGGCTCAATTCCCGGTGGGGTCGCTCCTCGGTTTTTTTGCAGGTGGTAATCGTGACGAACGATGCCACTGGTTGGCGAGTTTTCTCGGGGATCTCCCGTTTCCCCCCGCTCTTGCATTCCGGCACTACTCCATACTCACCTCGCTTCACCCTCATCGGCTCTCAAGACCTCGCTGTTAAGAGAAGCCCTAATCTCTCCACTCTCTCCACACCACTTCTGTAGATGAGGAGTGGATCTAGACTTTCAGTTTGGTTGGAGTGTGGGAGAATGGGTGCTGGTGGGTTGGGGGGGGGGGCATTGCCCCACTGTGCTGGTGTAGGGTTAAACTTTATATTTTAGTCATAGTTAGGAAAAAAAATGTTAAATTAATCAAATAAAACTTGCATTTTAAACAATTCTCATGTCATCATTTCAGTTTTAAAACATTCACTGGAAATTTTCATGTCAATGTGAGATTTTTTTGATGGAGGGGGGTAATGTATGTTCCCTTTAAACCCCTCTCTCCATTACAACACTTCTGGATCCGCCCTGCTGTAGATACTGATTAATGTGGATTCACAATTTTGCAGATCATGCCGACCACACTAACTACTAAGTTGATTTCAGGGGCATCACAATAATTCCTGCATTGTACACATACCCATAATTCCAGGCTTTGTTTAGTTTACTTATCAACTGCCGGGAACAGAGTTTTCGTTCATTTTATAATATGCTGCGCTATGAGGATGTTTAAATTTCCTGGCTATAATTATTCTTTTCGTTTCCTTCATATTTGCATATTTTTTCTGATGTGCGTCATGAAATAATTATCATCCCTTCTCATGATTTGCAAGTCTTAACCTGAACACTTTGTCTACGATGGTGGCCATTTAGGTCGGCTTGCACACCACGCACTGTACTGTGGGTAATATGGGCATTGCGTTGCCTGCGCGGATAAAGTTAAGGCTGGCTCAACATTTCCTGACAGGCAATGCAGATAATCAGAAGCGGTGAGAAACTCTCTGATTGGCTGCTGGTGCTATCTGCTCTGTCTGCTCAGTGTGATCACAGCGGCGTAGTCGTACATTTAGCAGTCCCGGAACATTTTGATCTTTGGGGATAACAAAGGGAGCAAGAATACCGGTAGTTGTTTTCGTAATTCAAGTGGGTAAGATAAAATAAGGAGATAAATATATTACAATGCTTGTATATTTTTTTAATATATTTACGTTATTATGATATATATTTTCTTTTAATAATAAAGCAACTGGAGCGAACAATAAAGGAACAAAGCTAGCCTGGCCTTGTTCATTGTAGGTAGTCAGGCTCAGAAACAGAAAGCCGGTTGGGGTTGGAGGATTGTGCTGCAATGTTGCCAATTACATTAATTTAGGGAAGTGAGTTTTAATTGTATCGCAAATAATGCCGTGGTGGTAGCTTATAATCTTAGTGTTTTAATTTATAAATTCATTCCGCCCGTCTATAAAATAGTGTATCATTCCTTACTTATAAATAAAGTGTGCACAACATTAAAACTTCAATCATCGTTGGTCGTTGTGGTTATGTTCATATAAGTACATTTTAAAAAGCAGGGTTATTATCGGGTTGAAATACATTACGCCTGTGTAACATAAAGACAAATTGCCGCAAAGCGATGCCGGGACGAAGTCCCTGCACTGCACCCCTGGGCATGATCCGCGAACATCTGAATCCGCCTCACATCGTGTTCAGAGTTCTTTGGAATTACTGAAGGTAATAGAGACCGGAGCGGAAGAGGGAGTTTTTTCACGTACATCAGATAACTCGTCGCCCGTATGTGCAACATACCAACTCGACCTACGACTACGAAGTCTCGCAGGTTGCAACTACGAAACATTTACTTGGCGATGCTCTTTATTCCAAATCACAACACAAATAACAATTGTATACTCAGCCTCCATTGAGCGATTAATAATCAAAAGGACTACGCGACTTCTGTATAAGAGTGAGTTGTTCGCGCTTATCGAACAAATCCAGATACAGATAGGTGAGCACCACACACTTTTGTTTGGCATTAAGAATGTTTTAAAAAACCATTTTATTATTTTTCTATAATGCATGGCCACCTGTTATATTTCGGAGAACAAATTAAATTCATTTTATAATGATATTTAAAAGGGTTTTAGTAAAATCATTTACTTAAAACGACCATTTCCGAAATCTGTTAAGCCACATCTAAAGCTGTTACAAGCAAAATTGTTCATTTCAGTGTAAATGCCTCGCGAGTTTGGCAGTTAAGCCGAGATGAATTTTGTTGCAAATTGTGATTCCGAGTTTCATAAATTGTGACCAAACATTTGTTAGTACTTGATCCAGCATATTTTATTGCACTAATAGAATGTTAACCCAAATTTCTTAATTATATGGTGGTTATCACATTTAGTATTTTAACTTTTTTGATTACCACCAGTTTAAAGTCATACTAGATACAATTTAATTTTTCAAACGCAAGGTGCATTTCTATTGTCACACACAAATTAATTATTTACTTCCTCTTTACTTTTTGAGATTGGCTAAGCATTGTAACTCCTATTTTAACCCTAGGGATGACACATAGAAGATTGTCCCCACATTTTGTAAACACACAGAGTTCATTGTAAATACTTACAAAAATTATCTTATCTGTAGCCATTGGCACTCTCATAGATCCTCTGAAGTACAGCTGAGGCAAAGTATGTACTAAATATGCTCCATACGTCAGCTTGCTGAGGACTCGAAAAGTCTTCCATGATAATATGATTTGCAGTGTGCCTGTGGAATTAGCAACAAAAATTAAAATAATGTTCTCAATCAATATAATAGAAACATACGAACAATTAAAGGGTGGCCATTTTGTAGTTAACATCATTCTAGTCACAATAATTCTCGGTGTTAATACTAGAGTAATAGTTTAGTGGTCAGACTACTCGCACGGGTTCGATTCCTGGCGTTGTCGCTCCCGGATTTTTGCATGTAGGGATCGTGCTGGACGATGCCGCTGGTCGGTGGGTTTTCTCGGGGATATCCCGTTTCCCCAGCCCTTTCATTCCGGCATTGCTCCATACTCACCTCGTCTCACCCTCATGTTCAGAGCCGCCCTAATATCTTACATCACTCCTTACTAGAATTTAACATTTCATAAAACACTCTATTAGATGTAGTTACATAAAGGATCAGCTGAGAAAAATTACCATATACTTTGCAGTGTAACTATGGAATTAACAACAGAAATTTAAATAATTTTACATATAACTTATTAACACACCAACAATGAATGTACTTAAAATTATATCAGTTACATTGTCTTTCAGTGTAAACACCAGAATATAAAATTTTACAAAACTCCCTACTAGATATAGCTGTTAAATAATGGGACAGCTGAGAAATATGTGGTTTAGTAGCAGAATATTACAATGTACCTTTATTCTCCTCCAACATACTCACATCCCCTATCTACACACTGGCGTACGTATCATTAATTGTAAAAAACAGTGGTGCATATAATTATCTTATATCTTTTAAATGTTTATCATTTTTATTTTCTCCTCCTAGACAGACAATATGTATTTCTTTCAATGCCCTTTTCACTTCAGGAAACAGGTAGAAGTTTCGCAGTGCCAGATATGACGAATATGCGGGATACTAGAGCAGGAATTGTGTTTGTCTGCTAAAAATCATGCTTCAAAGAGAGAGTCTTGTGAGTAGGTGCATTGTCCTGACGCAGAATACATGGCTTGTTCTTCCAAACATACAGTTTTTTTTTCCTTCACTCGTTCGCTCAGCTTAGAGAGGACCTCAATATCAGAAGAACTTTCAGGTTGACCCATGCTCAGTTTTTAAACTAACCATGATGTCGGCAATATGACACAAATGCCTTCTCTTCTAACAAGGCCCAGTTGCTAACTGCAGCGTGTATCAAAAAGATTCATCCGATTTCCCGAGCCTATAACTTTTACATGCATGCTCATAAAGCCTTCGGGTGAATTTTAAAATACATATAAGAGTACAAAGTTTTCATTTAACTTTTCACAAATGTTCAATACGCCCTCCACCGTACGCACGGCATACGTCTAAATGGTAGTCAAAAACCCGTCCCATGTGCGAGCATGTCAGGTGTTCCCGCAGCAACTGCTGTTGCTATGTGGCATCACAGTTTGCCCATAGTTGTTGGAAGGGGAGGCACATATACGGAGTCTTTCCCAAACCCCCACAAGAAAAAATCTAATATGCTGAGATCAGGTGACCTTGGGGGACAGTAGTGCAAGGCGCGATCCTAAACCCCTTGCGGCCAATCCATCGTCCAGGAAGCTCATTTTTGAGAAATTCTCGGACTTGCAGATACCAGTTTGGGAGTACTCCGTCCTGTTGAAATATGAAATTATCGGAATGTTTTAATAATTGTGGAAACAGCCATATCCCCAACATATCCCGATATGACATTCCTGTAGCGGTGTGTTCCGCAAAACGGAACGGACCGTACACCTGCTCTCGGGTAATGGCGTAAAACACATTCAGCTTTGGAGAGTCTCTCTCATGCTCAACTATGGTATCTGGCCCTGTGTCCCCCATATTCGTACGTTGTGGCTGTGTAATTTTCCACTTAAATCGAAACGTGGCCTCATCGCTGAACACCACGCATGAACAAAAGTTTTTGTTGCCATCTCCATGCCCAGAATGGATTCACATAGCTTAAGACATCGTTGTTTATCACCATCACGAAGGGCCTGTGGCACTTGAATCCGGTATGTTTTGAAAAACAAACGTCGCCGTAAAACACACCAGACAGTCATAGGGAAATTGCCAGCTCTCGGCTGCCACAACGAGTGGACTTAATATGGACTCAACAAAAAAACTCTGTCAGATGCGCTCTTCGTTTTTTTCAGGCACATGGGAGCGACTTGTGGACTTCCCCTTACACGGACAACGAGTCTCTTGAAAATTCTCGTGCCACCATCGGATGCTCTGCACAGAAGGAAGTGCAGTGCCATACTCTCGACGAAACTCACGCTGCACAGTTATAACTGACTTAAACTTATTCAAACGGAGAACGCGGAACGCTTTTTGTGGCTGTGTTGTCACCATCCCATCGCACACTGAGCGAGTGAGTAGCAGCACCAATTGTAGCGCTTACCTGTGCAGTATCCCTGACTCTTTCAGGCGCAGATAAATGTACAGTTTTAAGCATCTCGACGAAATAAATATCTTGTTCAGAACTACACAAGAATAAAGCTCTGTCATACATCGGCACCAATAACATTTTTTTTTAGCTTGATGATTTTTTTTTATCTAACTACTCTAAAACTAAGTGTTATATGTGCCCGCGGTTGGGACGGGAGTTAAGTGCGTCTCAGGGCTAAGCCCCATACGCCTACAAGGAAGGGAGTATCATGCAAGGAGACATGCATCACGGCAAAGAGGCATTGGGCTGCCATGGTCTGCTTTTGGCCATGGCAACCTCCCTAAGTGTACTCATAGCTAAATTATATTTAGAAGAGAAAGGGAAAAACTGGCATAGTCACCGTAAAAACCCTTTCGACAGGAAATAATTAAAAAAGTTGTTTCATGCATTATCATATTTAACAGAAAATGCTACAGGAAACAGAGGATAGGAATCATGCTCTTTATTATGGTAGGAAAAAGTACTAGTAGTGAGGGGGCGTGTGAACTTTCTTTCAATTGGTGCTCGGTTTAACCAGAGTGATACTTGCGCATCACTCTGGTGGGGGGGAGCGCAATTGGGCAGGTCCCCCCCGAATACGAATCCCCAGTGGATCCTGAAACTTAAACATAAAATAGAATTAGTTGTCAGTGAGTGCCAGTAACTGGCACAAACTGACTTTTCCATAATTCTCGCAAGATGGTAATTACCTGAAAGAAGAGGTTAATCTTAATCTAAATAACCTAAACTAAACTAAAATTAAGTCCACGAGGACTGTTCAAGTACTATGAGTGAAGACTCCTAGTAACTTGAGATGAATTAAACTAATATAATATTAAAATAATATATTAAATTATTTATAGGCAGCCTGTAGCCATCGGTAGGATTACCGTATGCTGACTGAAGGTCAGACACACAGACATACAGTGCTGCAGATAAGAACTTATTAAATACATATATTATGTCCAGAAGGGATTAATTATCAAGTATGTCTAATACTATTAATCAACCATCAATGGCATGGTTGTAATTAAGCTGATATATTCTAAAGTGGCTGTAGTCATTGTTAGGATTACTCCGTATGCCCGACTGAAGGTCGGACACACAAACATACAGCCACAATTAATTAATTAAGCGATTAATTGCGATCTTATCTTATGAACATTAATTAATTATACTCACAATGTTATTTACTCTAAAAGCTGCGCAGGAGCTAACATAATAGGCCTGGCTGTGTGTTACAGGCAGGGCTAAGGGGGCCTGTGCACCATTTTAGCTTGATGTTGTTGGCAAATACTTTTTGAGACTGCGAACTGCGAGATTTTTCCTTTAGGATGAACTCCCGAGCTGATTGGCTAATGGAGTTCCGACATGTTGTTGGCTAATGACGTCATTTTGCTGGCATGCGTGGTTGTAGTTCGCTAAATAAGCGACTATTTCACCTCTGTCTTCTTTAGTACTCTGTGGTCTTAGGAACGAATGAATTTCTCCCATCAAGCAAGGGACTTCTCATATTGGTCACTGCTTTCTACTGTGTACGGTGCAAACAATTAAATCCCTTTCCTGTGCAGCGTTTTAACAAATAGGCTATATATCACCATGCAGGAAAGGGTAAAGAGGTAGGAGAAAAGTACAACCATGCGGAGCGTTGTTTAACGTGTGGGTTTCATCGTGTGTAATTAAGTACCACTGTTATGGTCTATTCACGGTAAAGTGAGCACTTTTGAAAGCCCTCTCATTACGAATAATAGTCAATATATATATTATTTTAGCCTTGGGCGTTAACTTGGGAGTGCGATGGAATATACACACTGTGTTTATTACTTACATTGCAATATTTATTTTAAAGAGTGTTTAAAGGATAAAATATGGCTGAAGGGAAAAAGTAACTAGGGCCTCAAAAGTGCTCACTTTACCATCAGATCTAATTAGCATAGTGCAGCACAACCTCAGAAACACTGCACGCCTTGCGCATAAGAGCGATGAGGCACTAGGCATATGTGTTAGTGTCGCCCTTATCGCCCCCTTGCTTCTGCGCCATGAACCTGGAAAACAGCTCCAGGTATACAGTAGCTTTGACGAGGATATCAGTCGTGAATGACTACTCTGGTGATAAGATAAAAGCACACACAACATCCACGCAGCCATGTGGCTTCTTATGTCCGCCGGCTTTGCTGCAGCTCTTCTGCTTCCTGGGAGGTACACACTGAATTTCCCACTTCATTACCATTTTCCGGAGTTACTTCCGATTTTCTCGCTCTACTAGCCTCCCACCCCGGGCTCGGCTCCCGGTGGGGTCGCCCCCGGATTTTCGCAAGTGGGAATCGCGCCGCACGATGCCGTTGGTCGGTGGGTTTTCTGGGGGATCTGCTATTCCCCCACCCTTGTATTCCACCCCTACTCCATATCCATCTCGTTTCATCCCTGTAAAGGCTACAGACCTAGCTGTTAAGCAGTTTTTATTTGTTGTTATATCATTAATATGGTTTTTCACTACGTTATTTAGGTTTCACCCATTATCCAAGAAGCCAGAATGATGGTGGGGTCTTGGTTCCCTTTTTCTGCGCTATCAAGAAATTTTGGTCTGTACGATTTTATTATCCTGTTCAGGGATAAGCGTTTTACTCACCATTCACCCCCATACTACTTGGGAAGGTAATAAATAGTCAGTCATCCTGCCTTGTCCAAAAATCGTTGTCAGTTTCTCAACTCAGCTCCCTCCATTCTTCCTACACTCAGTTCCCGTGCAAGGCGCTGATATCGCACCAGCGTGGACCTACAGTACGCCCCTGGCTTGGTCTGCACACACTGCCTTTAGTCAGCTACACCTCCGCGACTAGCGTGCAGCTTGCCGTCTTTATTTCGATGCTGTCCCGCACCTGCCTAGTACTCACACCTATGTCCTTGACCACTTCATCCAACATATACACTATTGGTGACCTCTTTCCCTAATTACCACAGTTATTTTAGACGACATTTTATCGAAAAACCCTAAAAAATACTGCAAAATCCGTGCATTGGTGGTAACTTTATATTTAGTGTGTTGAATGATATAAGTCTACTAAAAGTTCTATATCCTCAAATGCCAGCTTCTGGGTGTAGTGAGAGGGTTGGGGACAATGGCATAGACCACCAAACATAGCCTCGAACCACCATGTACAGAATGTCTCCCTTTCCATAACCAATAATCACACGAAATTTGCATCCGAAGTTCAGGGTAATCCTCTACTATGTAAAAGGGCCTACAGTAAATGTAAAACTGCACTGTTGTCGCTTTCCGAGTTGAGAAATTTGGGCGAAAAAAAATATCGAGGTCTTCAGAATTGATGAGTGTGAAGCGTGGTGAGTATGGAACAGCGCCGGAATGGAAGGACGGGGAAAATGGGAGATCCCCGAGAAAATGTACCAACCAGTGGCATCGTCCGGCACATTTCCCACATACGAAAATCCAGAAGCTACCCCGCCGTGAATCGAACACGGTTCGCCTAGGTGGGATGCGAGTAGTCTGGCCACTATACCACCGTGGCTCCCTTGTGGCATTCGGGCAGCGTCATGGATGAGAAATACTGACCCCAAGGGAAGCCAGTCTTTCTACCCAAGGGACACATGTCGTTTCCTGCCAAAAAAAAAAATTGGATGCGATTGGGATGGAGCAGTGGTGGAATGAAGATGGAGGAAACGGGAGAGCCCCGAGTAAACCCCCACACTACAGCAGTATACACCACACTCCCTGCAAGAGATCCTTTGTCTAAAACTTCCCGCCAGTAGGGCCTGGGGTTGAATCAGGCAACATTAGTGCCAGAGTCTTAAGCCTCTATGCCACGATAGCATTTTCCGTACAAGCTCGGGTGCAAGCTTCCACGAGACCTGCTGCCCGAGCCTGCATGCAAGCAGTCATGGAGCGTTCTTTGGTATAACATATCCAACAATATTTGTTGCAGCACAAGTAGAAACTAGTGCGTTTTTTATGATTTTAATTATGCAACCGTGGTTTAAGAACAATATTAACTCATGACTTCAAGAATTATGGAATCTCCACTCACTCACTCTATGTATAAACCAAGTTTACCATGATTTTCACACCATGCTGTATTAGAATCAGTAAATATTTTCGTTGTTTTTTATTTACTATGTATTCGTGTTTAATAGTTTTACGCTATTTCTCGAAACGAAATAAACATAATGACACTACCACCCTCTTTATGACTGGCTAAAATTTCAACCTCGTAGGAAACCTTCCATCGAAAATTGCACACGACCAATCACGAAAACGTCCATGAAAAGAACCAGCAGAAGGCCAATCTTGCACAGAACAATCCATGCAAGTGGCCATGCAGGGTTTAATAGAATCGTCCAAGGAATCTTCTATTGTGGCATACAGGCTATAGCTAGTGAGCCAATCACGGAACCGTATTTTAAACTGGCCTAGTGCTGTACTTGATGTGCGGCAACATGAAGTAATACTTTACTGACCCAAATGATGCGAAGATAAGAGCAGGATGATGGCGCAGTGGGCTCCAGCGTACACAATGCTGCTGAGCGAGGCGTAGAGCGCCACCTGCAAGGGCGTGCACGTGGAGCCAGGCCTGTAGAAGACATACGAGGCTAAGAAGGTCGCTGTGGTGACAACCTCCAGCAGCAGGTAGCACAGGGTCGACTGGAGCTGGAACAACCTCGCTCGTCAGTTGCCTGGCCTGCTCACCGTGCCACGCATGTCTGGAAGTCTCCTCTGTCTTACCTTGCTCATCCTGAAAGTCGAGTCTTTCAACTTGTGGAGGAGCAGCCCAGTGAAGATCCCCATCAAGTATGTAGCCGCTCTCTTCTCCACCCTCACGTACATCTCGCGGAAGAACTTAGATGAAGGCAAGTCCGCCAATGTTCTGCCAGAACAATTACAAATATTTAGGAACATATAAAAATGAATGTACGACATTAGAACACCTTTATATAATTATTTGTAAAGATCGAAACCACAGAGTCAGAAAAAATACACTGATTAAATGACATGCATATTAAACTTAATAGTAATAAACAGGATGGTCCTGAACAGGTACAAACACTGCGAGGTGATTCTCTGTGCAAAATGGGATAGAAAACATTATACGAACAATGTCGTACAGTAACTCGTAAGGGAGGTATCCACAATTGAAAATCGATATTTCAAATGGTTCTACTGGAAAATATGAAACAGACATGAGATAAAAGAGCCATTCCACGAATAATGTTTTCTTTAACCAAGACTTGAAACCTGTTGTGGCGTATTACCATCCCCTACATTGTAACACTAGGGGGTAGTATGTTATTATACAACCAATGTGCGTGTAACACTCGGGTATTTTGTAAAGACGTCATAACCATACGTTACTGCAGGAAACCCGTTACCTTGATTTAACACTCCCAGGCGAACAGTGTTCGAGACAACAGCCAAAATTTGTAATGATGCACATGGTTGCCTGCCAAGTACGCAACTAACTGCACCCTGAGGGTTACACACACACTGGAAGGATAATAACATACCATCCCCTAGTGCCTAAATGTAGCAGATGATAGGACGCCACAACTGTTCGCAGGTTTAATGTCTTGGTTAAAGAAAACATCATTCACAGAATGGCTCTTTCATCTCGTGTAGGTTTCATATTTTCCGGTAGAACCATTTGAAATATTGATTTTCAAGGGTGGATACCTCCCTTACGAGTAACTGTACGACATTGTTCGTGTAATGTTTTCTATCCCATTTTGCATAGGAAATCACCTCACAGCATTTGTCCATATAGTTCAGGACCACCCTATATACAATGTGTTTAGGAAACATATGTACAAACTTGGGCACATGATTCGTGGCGGAAAAGAGGAAAAATGATATAGGACACCCATGGTTCATCTCAAATATTAAGGACTTTAGAATACTACAAAAGCGGAGAGGGACAAGCATATTGCTTCGGATATTACATAAAATAATTGCACTAGAAGAACACAAATCGGTATACAGATTATTTAGCCAAGTTCTTCGATAAAAGGACGTTGTGGTAGATCGTACACACCCCCCACACCACCATCATGTAAATAATAGGGGTTGGCAACTTTTTAATACATGCAACATTTACACCAAGAGGTTAAATTGAGTGTGGATACCATCGGATGAAGCAGGACGCCGTAATTAGCAAATAAGTCCCCCTAGTTGCAAGACACCAGAACCCACCATTTCTGACAAACTAAATTTTCAATGGTAGCAATACAATGGCCTGGTGAGTAGGCAACCCTTCCTGCACTCAGAGGAATACAGCGAGGATTCCCCACCGAATGAGTATGGCCAGGAACCAACATGCAGCAAACAGATTATCATTAGGAAATGTGCTACACCAAAGTGTAGCTGTGTAGGTGTCAGTGCAGCACAGGGTATAAACGAAGAAAACAGTATGATGGTTGCACTGGCTAACTTTGACTGTATCCATGATAAAAACACACATTTGGTGCATCCAGTGATGATGTGTGATGTACAATGCAGTCGGTGTTGCGATACATTGAGAGTAGTGATAATGACTTAATGGGCCCAGTAGCATGACTCTGTACTAATGTGGGTAAACACATGTAAATACTGTGATGTAGGAATGCATCATTGGTACTGAAGGCACTACCCGACAGCACAACAGAATAGACACTGGAATCATTCGACAGTATGCAGATGGCGCATCACAACCAATTTCACAACAAATGTTCGAAATGTGCCCATCGTATGTCAATGCAGTAGTTCTTACGGCGTATTAGAGACTGGTGGACACGCTAAAAAAAACCTTGTGTGTCTGGCACTTGATCGCAAGCAGACATGGGCCTCGCTAACAGGTCCTCTTCAGATGCCATGGGTTTCTCGTACACATGTCTTAAGAAATCCCTACAGCCAGAAGTTAAATGGCGTAAGGTCCATGGAGTGTGGTGGCCAAGAACGCGGTCCACCACGTTCTATCCAGCGAATGGGATACGCTGTGTTGAGGAGGTCACGTACTATCCTGGTGAAATGGGATGGTGCATCGTCGTGTTGCAGCCACATGCGTTCTCTGATGGCGAGCGGAACATCCTTCTTTAACAGTGGCAATCGGAACTGCAGGAAATCATAATATTGAAATCAGGACATACTGTATGGCAGCAATAATGGGCCAATAACATTGGACCCCCCCCCCC
>NQII01003010.1:54631-91252 GCA_002778355.1 Clitarchus hookeri
AACTACTGGCCCAAATGTGGATGTCATAGCGGTGCTGGTAGTCTCTCGTTACAGTTGTATGTGGATTGGCACCGTCCTACATGTAGACATTTCTACTGTTGCGAAAGCATTCCTGTGTGAACGTGGCTTCGTCTGTAAACATTACAATCACCGGGAAATCAGGATCAATTTCACACTGCTGCATGAACCGCCGGCAATATTCTGGCCGAGGGGCATAATCTGCTGGCCCCATTGCTTGTACCCTACGCACATGGCATGGTCGCAGCAGCTGTTCATGAAGGACACACCATACTGTGCCATTCTAAGACCGCCTCTTCAAACTGCGGAGTGCGAATGGTTGGTTCTCGGTCGACCAGGTCCACATCGATGCTGAAACATGCCTGTTTCCCGTGGTCGCTGCATAAGGTGTGCGAATGTCTGGTGGTTCGGCTGATGTCATGCAGGATGTCTTCGGCTGTACACACGCACAGCTGCCATTCCGTTGCCTCTCACTTCACCATGTGGGTCATTTCGGAATTTGTGTACTCGTCCATGTTCATGTCTGCAGTACCTAGTGAATCGAAGCAGTGACAGGCTGCGAATAACAAGTCACTCGAGCATGCGGGGCAGGAAACTACATTGCTCAGGAGGGGGAAATGGGAACTGGCTGTGTCATTTAACATATTGCAATACCACCAATATGTGTTTTACCACCAGGAACAGGACATGTTGACTACCCACCAGGCCATGGCCTTTTTTCCACTGTACCCTTCGTTTGCGAATTAACTGGAAATGATGGGTCCTAGAGAGTTGCAACTAGGAGGCCTTATTTGTTAATTACGACGTCCTGCTTCATCCGATGTTATCCGCATCACTTTAACATAACAGTACAAATGTTGCATGCAATCAAAGGATTCCAACACCTATTATTTACCTAATGGGGGTGTGTACGACATACCATATCTTCCTTTTATACAAAATCTTGGTTTAATTAATCCGTGAACCGATTTGTGTTCCTCTAACGCAAGTACACTACAAAATATCCCATCCAATATGCCTATCGCCCTCCACCTTTAAAGGCTTCTACAGCCCTTATTATTTGAGATGGATCATGGGTGTCCTATATCATTCTTTCTCTTTTCTGGTCACAAATCAGTGCCCATGTTTGTACACGTGCTTCCTAAACACGTTGTATAACAGCTGATCTCATTTGTTCACTGACTGTTGTCTTTGTGAGAAGCTCTTAACTGTACTTCTAAAGACTTAGTGCTTATTTTGCTGCAGCCTTTTTTTTTACTCAAGAGATCTCCAAGTAGTGGCAGTACTCTCTGGATAAAAGATGTATAGATTTTTAATCCTGCACGTCCCCAGAAGAGTCTGCGAATATTTCTGTCTTACTAACAGAACATGCTACACTGAATCGAACTGTATGCACTGCTGTAAACTAGGAAATATGGCCTGGGAGATTACAGTCCAGCAACAACCCTGTATTGGCTCGAGAGTCAGAAATTAGGTGATGCACCACGAGCAAATGGTTGTAATAGAGCTAGGAGTTTATTAATTTGGAAAGGGGTTGCTGCCAGAAGCATCTGTTATGAAAAAGTATGTTAAATAAATAATTTTTTCCTATGACGAACAATGTTAGAAGCCTAATTTCTGGTTCCTCGATCTTGTATGAACGCATACTTTTGGCAAAATACTTAAAAAAAACGGCGGAAGGAAAATTATCGGCAACTAAATTATAATCAATAAAGGTCTCTACAATTATTTCTGATTTCAGACTGTTTGGAATATATCCGCGAATAACTATTTCAAGCCAAATTTTTCTAATAACAATCGTCTGAAAACTTTACAATTTACTCGTCTTATTTTTATATCTTATTTGCACTAGCAGTTCTTTTTGGTAATTATCCTTCCACTGATAAAAAGGCGTTTCTTTGAAGTTATGCACAATAGCATTTATTGGATTTATACTTCACACTGAATCACACAGCGATAAACAGATCACATGCCACATCAACATGGATGGACTACCAGCCCAATGTTGCTTCTTCCGCTAGGCTCGGAAAGCTTCTGTATTTACAACAAATTATTCGGCTATTAGAGCGGGACAGTTTAAATGCAGTCAGTGTATGTCAATCCGAGAGAAAATATGTGTAGTTTTCAAGCATCGTTCCTGTCGAAAACCGTCTATACCACCATGTTTCTGCTTTCCGGTCCTGCACTGCTGAGATGAAGTGGCTGGCGCGTCGACGATCCAGTTAGCTGTGTATTCCAGCAGTGCTAAAACCCTCAGTGAATGACCACCATAAGAATACATTTTTTAGTCTTGAAATTCATGGAAGAGTTGGGTAAATAATGAACTATAAAGAGATATCACCAATGAAGTAAATAAATTCTAATTTTAAAGTTAACTTGAAGCAGTACGTCCAACACGTCCGTAACGAGTCGCCACTGTGTCTAATCTACTTTTTTTCTACACGCATGCATCAGAAGTGTTTTGTACATAAACACATTTCTAAACTAAACGACAAATATTAGAAAGTATAGATGTATGAACTTACTGTTTACGAGGCATGAGGAAAGCATCACGCTCCCCCCACCAAGTGTCGAAGAACACTAGAGAGACGGAGATCGAGAACAGTGAGACCAAGATGGCGTAACCCCAGGCGGGCCGCTGGACAATACAGTAGATCACAGCTAGGCACAGGAGAAAGAACTGGGTGTCGATGGACAGGTTCCACGATTGGAACATGCACTGCAACACCACAACAAGGGCACTCGTCTCTGGTGGGCATTGAACCCTATTTGGTGAACATAAAACTGAAAGATGTCGGTAGGAACCCCAAGCCATGGCACTTCCATCATGGCGATGGAGACCGAGCCGTGCCAGGTGCGATTAGGCAGGGGTTTTCCGTTTCATTCTGAAGTATGGGGGAGAGTCACATTCAGTAACCATTTGAGAAATTCCGAGGGTCAATGCAGGGGACCTAACCTGGATCTCCTCGAACACCCCTGCTGCAACATGGATGTCTGCATCACATAAGATACGTTAGTTTACACTAAAAAGTTAATTTAAGTTACTTAAGCAAAGACAATAACGATAATCTTGTCAACATGTTTAGGTTAAAATGTTTCGAAAATGATGAAAAATGCGAAGAAATGTTCCTCTGTTGTAAATAAAATTTTTGAAAATTGCAAGAAATGATTTTATGTTAATTTTTTACCACTTGTATGTGAATGTTTTATGTACACATACATACAAAGAGACAAACACATCCCTTGATGATAGTCTTGCTTCAGGGTTTGCTTATCTTTAAATGGTAATGGTCTGCCAAATACATCCTATCACTGACAACTGGACTAGCTTGAGGTACTCTTGCTGAGGCAACCAAACTGTTAAATGTTTAGTGGTTGCTACCTTTAAATATCTTGTTCTTAATCATTTCACATACTGTACAGCCGGGTTTCTCAAAGTGGGGTACATGTACCCCTGGGAGTAAATCAGTTGGGCGTAGGGGGTATACTGCAAAAGTTATGTAATGGCGGGCAGCAATCGACAAATGAGACATGCGCGAACAGCACCCTTGTCACCGACCGACTGGCGTGTGTAGAGAGTGGGTGTGTCGAAGGGGTGACCGACTGGCGTGCATAGAAAGTGGGTGTGTCGAAGGGGTGATCGACTGGCGTGCATAGAGAGTGGGTGTGTCGAAGGGGTGACCGGCTGGGGTGCGAAGGGGGACGGTGTGCCACCGCCCATGCCTCTCCGCTCTGAGAGCCGGTTGAAAACCAAACATTGCACTCAGTACTCAGTTAGCTCATATAATTTCGTGCGGACAGACGGCATTATGTTATTTTGTTATTCGGTCGAATAATTTTATAATAGTTCTGGTGTATACATGAATCAGTGGTTAAAAACGGGGTAATTGCGTGGCAAAAGTACAAATACTCAAACTGCATCATCAAGATTGCAACCTCCTCAAAGTAAGTCCAGTGAAAATGTATCTACTTCCACTGAGAGTTCAATTTTAAACGAACCTTCTGCAAAGGCATGTGCTTCTACTGACCAAAGTCAACAATAAAATGTTCCAGAAAATACAAACGTGTCATCGGCAAAAAGAAGGAAATGTGAAGAAGAGTATCTAAAGTTTGGATTTTCATATAAAGAAGAATCGCAATACCTAGAACCACAGTGCGTATTATGTTCAGAAGTTCTTACGAATAATTAGATGAAGCCATCTTTACTGCGACGACATATAGAGCTAAATCATCAGCAGTACGTGAACAAACCTTTAGATTTCTTTGTCCGAAAGAAGAAGGCGTTGGATGCCACCCAACACCCAAAAAAAATATTAAAGCTGCTACTACTACCGTGGCTACTAATTCGGACTATTTACGTGCATTCTTCTTTGTAGCATACCGAATTGCCAAGACAGAAAAGTCATACAATATTGCTGAAGAGTTGATTTTACCAACTGCAAAGGATATGGTCAGCTGCGTATTAGGAGAAAAAATATCAAAAGTACTTGATAAAATACCGCATTCTAATAACACCGTTTCACTAAGCATTCGTGACTTGGCAAACGATGTGAAAATCCAACTCGTCCAACGATCGCAAAATAATTATTATGCAATTCAAGTTGATGAATCAACGGATGTTAGTGGATTGCCGAATTTAATTGTTTTTGTTAGATACGTGCATGAAAATATTTCCAAAGAAGATTTTCTGTTTTGTAACACCTTGGAGTCCACGACAAGAGCAGAAGATATATTCAAGGTGATGGATATTTTTTAAAGGAATATGGTATTGATTGAGCAAAGTGTGTGGTTATATCAAGTGATGGTACCAAGTCCATGACAGGAAGCATATCAGGACTGATTACCAGGGTTTAAAATGTTGCTCCTGAAGTTAAAAGTACTCAATGTGTGTTGCACAGAGAAGCTTTGGCGTGCAAGAGAATGCCGCAAGAGCTAATATCAGTGCTGTCTGAGGTTGTGAAAATAATAAATTTCATAAAAGCACATTCACTTAATTCCAGACTATTCGCATTATTGTGTCGAGATATGGGTAGCGAACATGTTACATTACTATTGCACTGTGAAGTGCGTTGGTTATCAAGAGGCATAATATTAGCTCGGTTCATTGAACTCCGTCACGAAATTCATTTATTTTTTAAGGATAGTGACTTTGCCCTCAAGTCACGACTTGAAGACGAAACCTGGCTTCAGAGATTAACCCATATAGCTGACATTTTTTCTTGTCTCAACGAGTTAAATTCTTCAAGGCAAGGATCCGCATGCAACATATTCAACGTGTAGGATAAAATATCCGCACTTATAAAAAAAATATAATTTTGGAAAACTTGCTTGAGATCAATTATTGTTGAATTTTTTCCTCTTCTGCGTGAATTTGTTATGACAAGTACTTTATTAGTCTATGAAGAATTGAAGGCTGAAATTACTCTTCATCTTTCTCAGCTATCTGGCGAACTAAAAGAAATATTTTCCAGACATTGGCCATTCAGAAGACTGGATTCTAAACCCATTTAATACGGTTTCAACTGAAAGTTTAAACACTGGTTTGAGTATTCAGCAGCTAGAGTCATTAATAGAAATATTCGTAGATGACACCCTGAAAGCTGTTTTTACTAAGATGTTTTTAATTGATTTTTTGGGCAGCAAAACGGCAAGAATATCCAAAACTCTCACGTCAAGTGGTAAATTTTCTTTTACCATTCGCAACAACCTATTTATGCGAGAGTGGATTTTCACACTAGGTTTTGATAAAAACAAAATATAGAAATCGACTTAACACTGAGCCAGAATGAAGGCTAAAACTTCCCAAAATTGCTCAAAATGTATATAAAATTTGTGATTACAAACAAGCCCATCCGCCACATTAATCATTTTGTAATGATTACAATGTAACCAGTCATTCGTTCGTTTATTAATAAAAACCTTATTTTTTCTATACCTGTATGTTTTATTTTCGTTTGTTGAAGGGGTACACAGTCTTTTGGAAAATTAAATAGGGGTACATGCCGATATAAGATTGAGAAATCCTGCCGTACGGTATTCGTTCAGAGAAATTCTGACTCCTGCCTTCTCAATGACGATCCAATAAATTCGTCAAATAGATGCTGATGTCAGATGATTGCCTGCAAGCCAAGAACTATAATGCTTAGCCTTAATTCTCAGTACAATTAAATGATGTCTCGCAGGTAACGTGATTTGATGTTTGGTATCATAGCCTAAATCTAAACAATGAGTCTGCTGCTAACACGAATTATTCGATTCCAATATAAAAATATAATCAAGCTTCTCAATTTAATTGATTTATAAATAGGCTGATTACGACAATGCACAATAGTTCTTCATAAAATGCCTTGGCTTGTATTTCTTACAAAATATTACTTTATTATTATTTTGTATCTCATCCTGAGCATTAGCTATACTTTCCTTGGGGTCGCACTTAGAATTATTTACAAATCTGAAATAATATGGCAAAACTGTCTGTAATCTGGTAAGTTGAGAAAATCTTCAGAAAAAATACTAAAACCATTGTTATGAAAAAAGTTCAGGAAAACCTACAACTGCATCATCTTAACCATGGTTAACCATGCCACCACATGGCTTTTATGAGCAGATATTCTGGAATGGCACCCCTTGAAATCAGATCTGCCGATTGGATGCAGATGATGTGCGCCTCCAGTTTTTATGAGGTGTATTTGAGTGTATTTGAGTTACTCTGTGCGATACAAATGCTTCAAATGCTGCCATATTCTTGGAGAACCAGCCATCCAATCCTGAACAATATTGGAGTCACAACACAAATAAACACCATGCATCTTTAATTAATAACAACTTTTTTAAAATTACCTTTGACAATAGTACTGCAGCACTTACTCTTGGTAAAGTAAGAACTTTGAATGGCACCGTCCTAGACAGAGCACAATGAATCAACTACAGCTAAACCACAATGTGCAGACGAATAAATGTGTAGGAAGGTGCATTAGCCCTTCAAAGATGAATCTGCAGAACCATGGAGTAGATCCTCAAAGCAATTTTCAGCAAGAACCAACCATTTAATATAAATATCATTCATCGTTGACAGCTGACTCTGCGGGTGATTCCATTGGATGAGAAATTCTGGAGGGAATTCATTGTCACAAACAACATGTTCTTGTCATAATTGCTGTAATACGATCTTATAAGAAATTTCATTTGTACTTGTAAATTATAAAGATAGGAAACAATTGACAGTATGGTATCTTTAGCAACTGTAGATTTGTAATATCTCAGTTGAATGCTGTTATATATTTACATATGGTCACCAAAAGGATGTCAGAATAATTTTAAAGTCCTTACATATTCGCTTGTTTCAAAGTACAAAGGGAGTTGCGTCTCTCTTAAATCTTCTGGGTTTGTTCTAATAATGCTGTGTGGTGAGAACCACTTACTAAAATTTAAGTGTCCATGAGCAAGCAGATTAATGATGCTGGTGGATTATGTAAGCCTGTTAAAATACTGATTCATTAACATTTAATTCGCCTGAAATATAATCATCTACATACAAATCCCAACATAAGACTTCTCTCCACCTTGGGACAAATGTATCTGTCATCAGATGGTAACTACCTTATACATCTTGTCCTGAAAATGGAGCTGCAGGCAGATATTCCTTAAGTTACTGTTTGGACTTCATATTTATTTATTCGTTCACTGAGTATCTTGATGGCCACGAGAATACCTCAACATTATGCAAGCATTCCATAGACGTATGTGTCATGTGTTGACAAGCATCGCCATTAAAGACTGTATCAGGGCACTGCCTCATAAGGGATAGCACAAGACGATGCAGAATACCATAAACCGCGGTGCCACTAGCGTTCCCCGAATCTCTACCAGAGGTGAACTGAAGTCCTGCACTAGGACTTTCCACACCACGATGTCAAGATTAATGCTGGAGTGACTCTTCACTACATTGGTGGGACATGTTCTCTTCTTTCCGATTCGCCATACTAATGGCATTGCAGAATGGAGAGTCATCGCTGAACATGAAGCGATGCCATTCATTATTACTCCATGCCTCCCATTATGGCACCACTCCAAATGCTGCCATAACATTGGGTGTTCTAGTGTGTCCAGTATCTTCGTCTGTACAGCAGGCACAGATGTCACGATGTTGCATAATTCTTGGGACACAATATGGCGATCCTTCCCTCGCACTGTCTGATTCTTCACGACGTTTGTGGATGCCCTTACGAATCCACTGGTTCCAACTTCGAGCCACTGTGGCATCTAAATACTCAACATGCCTGATGATAGCACGATATGTCCACCTTGACTCATGCAGACCCACAATGTGGCCCCTGTCAAACTCCATTAAGTGTGGTTATCTGGTCTAATGCATCTACTGGACATTATGTGTATTCGGTGGTCTTCCATCAATGTGTTGACTGACTTTGATGCTCCACTCATGACTTACAACACTATCGCTATAATCGTTATGGAAGCACTAATGCACTCTGGTGGCTGCTCTAAATATTAAAAATGGCAGTAAATTTAATTATTTGTAGACCAAGCATATAAACCAAATTACATCCAATTTGGACAATTTCATTTCAGGTTCTTCACCTATTTTCTATCTTTCAGTAAATATATATTTGAATATGAAATTAAAAAATACAGCATGCGGTCGCTTTGGGACCTACTGAGTGAAATATTCCAGAAAAGGGCTCTAAAAAAATATTTTTCGATATTGATGAAAACTGTAAATACAATAATTATGCAAGTTTGGTGAAAAGGAGTTTGATATTTTTGGGAGCATTGAATCTGTACCAGATTTCAAGCAATGTATCTCAGAATATATGGAAAACCCATCAGTCAGAAAAAAAAAACATTAGTTTTCTCTCAATGCATACTCATAGAGAAGGGGAGGTGGAATCACAAAAAGGTGGTCAGGATCGAGTATCATTGTTGGGGCATTGTGTCAATTTGGAGTTCAAGTGTCTATCCCTATTGGAAAGGTCATTACAGGCCAAAAATATTGCTCCTGCAAAAACTTCCAGTCCTGATTGATGTACATGTATATAGATTATGGCAGGATTCGCCTAATACACACCATGCTGTCAGTGTTGACGTAGTTGTTGATGTAGAGCAAATTGGTCCACCAGTTGCTCTGGCAGCGGTCTCTCTCCTGACCTACCAAACTCTCCCACAGAGGTCCGGAGCCCATGCGGTAGAACAGCGTGGTGTAGAAAAACAGTACCATCATGTAGGCAGGCGTCAACCTAGGCAGAGTGAAATATACTGTGAGTGCTACATAGGAGGAAGAATGATACTGTAGGTTTCATGATAGCTGACTAGCCGAATTCAGTTCTGGGCTAAGATAAATTTAAATTTAACATACAGAACTTTTACTGTTCCAGAATTAATTATGATTTTCTACAAAAAGAAACTACTAGAATTATAAACTTACAGTTAAAATTATAGATTATAAAATTAAAAATGTTGATTTTTGGTTTTCAGTTGACGAAAAATAAAAAGATAAGTATAAGGTTTTTCGAAAATAAGTCGCGGTTTTTGTGCCTCACTCAACTACTGAGTTTTGTAATGGAGGGAACGTATATTTTTCTTTCAAAGCAATCCTCTTCTACACTGATGTGGCAATGCCACAGATTCACAATGCTTTAACTGCCGTCCCTGAAGAAGCATACCTAATTGCTGTACTGCAAGGAATTCCTCGGAGGCACATCCTGCACCATCCCTGCTTTTGAAAATACTCTGCTGCAGGAAGTGACTTAGGTTAATGAACACGTGGCAGTGTTATCTGCACAGCCCAGGGAATATAAAGCGATAGGGATTATTTCACACCTCAGGTCACTCAGCTTCTTTTCCATATTTTTTGCCAAGTGGAATTGGGCATTGTCTCCCAACTTACAACTTACCACTGATGGAAAATAGCTACTTTTTACACCACTTCCACAGCATTTCGTCACTTTCAGCGCAGTACGAGACAGTGGTAATTATGTCGCCAGGAGAAAAGAACTTGCCTGTAATGTACAACACAAAGTGCTGTCCTTTCCTTCACACACTTGCAGCAAAATATTTTGTGATATCAACATTGATTTGGGTAAATATTTTGTCATTTTACCCATGTGCAGCCACTACTTACTTCACTTGCATTTTTAAGGGACGCATTTATCATATATAACGATACGATCGACTAGGGGCTCATTGTTGTAGCAGTTGTAAGAACCAGCTGGTTATTTCAGATGCCCGCCTGCTGATGTTCATGTGGCAACCAGCTTTCTATTTTTTAACTATCAGGCAAGTTTCCCGACAGTTGTGCGTGGTTTTCCTCCAAAACTGGCTGTAAAGCATCGTTATACACCCTTGATATACTTCCTCTAACATCCTCATCTTGAAGACTTTGTTAACTGGCAAAATATTATTTTAAACCAATGACGCTCTGTCCATTCCGAAGTAGCAAATACGCCGTACATCCTCACGATACTATGTCAGTATTTTACTGCCCTATATTAAAATTTTAACTCATGTAGTAATATCGCCCGTAAATCATGCTAGTGGAATGATTATGTATGTTCGAGGCCAAGGGGACGTGGGGACAGGAGCCGGAGTCGACCGACTACCATGTTGTGACTTTACCCAGCCACCATATTGGATGCTGGTGAATTGCGCTTGACCTCACGCCCATGAACTTGACCTCGTAGCGTTTACCCTGGATGACCTTAAAGTCAAAAAAGTTGAAAAATCACAAAAATGGTAAAACATTATCAAAAAATTACAGTAATGAAACCGACAGATGTTGAATTTCCATTACTTTGACTTTGTCCCAGGGTGACTTTGACCTCGACTTCGTATAACCATAAAGCCCAAAATCGAGAAAAATTACACAAATTCGTTAAAAATTATTATAAAATTAAATTAATGAACCCAAGTGTTATGTTGGATTTCTGTGTCCTTGATGTTCAGATGACCTTTAAGTCGTAATACGAAAAAAAATTCCAAAAACTTGGAAAATAAAGTAAGAAATAAGAGGAGAAATCACAGTATATACCCCAACCGACACATTGAATATCAGTGACCTTGACCTTAGGAAACCCAGAAACTCAAAAAATTAAGAAAAATAAAAAAAATTGTTAAAAAAAATTTAAAAAGTGGAAAATTACATTACTACCCACTACCATCATCTTGAATGCCTCTTACATTGGCCCTGAATCCAAGTGAAATTAAACACGATAATCGAGAAAAATTGTAAAAAATCTGGAAACATTTCTAAAAATTAATAACACATGTGAAATTCAAATAATTATGTAAATCATTTGTCAAAGAATTACACAAATGAGGTCCGGGATTCGAAACAAAGATAGCGGAGCACACATTCTCCTGACACGACAACCAGAACATGATTGATTCTCATCACCAAACCCTCTAATTTTAGCCTTTGGTAATATTAATTATCTACAGTGGACGATATATTATGTGACCATCAACCAATCACGAACGAGCAACGTAATATCATAGTGAAATCACCAGCGCAGTCTAGTGACAGTGGTTGGTGGGTGAGTTGTAATGTGTAAATGGTGGGAGTATAATAGGAGGGGGGTGCTGGAGGATCAAGCGAATGTTAGTCATAAAAGGGTGTGATGTATGTCTATGATTCGTGGGAAGAGGTAGTTGGGTGGGGGTGTGGGGGTCGACTAAATAGACAATTTAATATAGTTGTGAGTTGAAGGTGGTTGATTAAATAACATAAAAGTTGGAGGGTTGGGTGGTGGGAATCGGACGTCTGCTGATTGTCGTGCCGGGAAAATGACTGCTCCGCTATCTTTGTTTCCAACCCCGAACCTCCTTTGTGTAATTCTTTGAAAATTGTTTACATCATATTTCAAACTACATATTTGTTATTAATTATAGAAATGTTTCCAGATTTATTCCAATTTTTCTTGATTTTCTTTTTTCGGGTTCAAGTTTGCCTTAAGTCAGAGTCAATGTCACATACATATATCCAAGATTGTAGTCGTTTAAAATAATGAAATTTCCCCATTTTTGGGATATTTGTGATTTTTTAGATCTTTCTCAATTTTTAAGATTTTGGTTGCCCTATGGTCAAGGTCACGGATATTCAACACATCGCAAAGTGGGATCAAATAGCCCTATTCTTAACAAAAAAAAATGAAGCCTTCTAAAGTGGCTATATGTTACATTCAAACGATCGATAAATCCCTGAAAGAGACGTTTGTGATAGCCACGAGGTCTTTGGAATACAGCTGACGCCACAGTGCGTGTCAGAACCTGAGCATAGTTGGGTCAGAGAGGAAGAAGCTCTTTGTCTGGGAAGTCGTGATAGTGTTGTGTGCGGCTGGAACAAGGCGTGGCTTTACATGATGTCTTTACCATCAGGTAAGAATATTTATATGCTATTACATATAAGTTTTGTGAATTCAGTAGTGATTTTATGGAATGGTAAAGGTAATGTACCGAAAACGTGAAAATGGAATACGCTTCTTGAAGGATTTAGTGCATATCAGGGCATATCATGTTCCGCATCGTTACATTTATGATTATTTCATACGTCATACATACCGTAACTGGGAACAAACCCTACTAATATCTGCTTATTTTGAAATAGTATACATTAAAAAATTTGATAGCTTCTGAACATCGAATAGCCAAGTACGCTTGACATAAGGACTCAAAGCATGTGTATGTTCTTTTTTCATTGCAGGATCGGGTTGCACTGGTGATGTTTATGATACCATGAGGCAGTCTAGGCGGGAACAAATAAAGGAGCACGTTATGGTTTTGAAAGAACTTCGTCCGGATCAAGACAAAATGCATGGACGAATATTTTCCAGCTCTCAACAAGAATTCCATTTTTGTTTCTGATTTTAAGAACAGGTGTCAGCAAGGACATAGGGTAGAAGAAAGATTTTTTGGGGAAGAACAAGGACTAGCTAAACTCATCAGCGGGGTTTCCAAACTACGAAAGGGTCGCAGCTATAAAACGTATATGTTGAGCTACTAAAATTTTTGATGAATCGTGTCATAGGACAAAATGACTGGAAACAGAAAACTTGCGAGCCACAAATTCAAGTGATGAGCTTTCCTTTCCACTCAAATGAGTTTGCGCTCATGTGTAAAAGTGGGAGCCTCAAAAATTGTAAAATATATAACAGCAATATCACCCATGCGAGATTCGAAATATCATTAAGTTTATAAAAGATTCTGTTTTCCACCAGTGAAGCAGCTCACAGGAACAGAAGCACTTGCCACATGTATTTATGGCCAGCTCACCAGACATCAATAGAATATTATTCGAGAGCATGATAAACAAAGGTTTTCCTCTTATAAAAAAATTCGAAAAGCTAAAAAAAAAAAAAAAAAAAAAAAAAAAAAAAAAAAAAAANTTGTTTTCCTTTGAAAGATCACATAATGCTATCAGAAACCGTAGCGGAAATTTTCTTAATGGCACTTCTTGACCACACTGCCTCCTGTCTTCTGGGGTCTCAGAAGGACATACTTCACAATGCAGTTCAGAACAGTCTAAAACTAATCATGATTTGCAAGTGAGGTTTCGACGGTAATCCACAATCAGAATACAAGCAATCGTTTTCAAGCAACTCTCGTGGTACAGACTCGAACGTCTTCCTTTCTTGATTTGTGCCCATACGTCTAATTGACGTCAACCAGGACGGACAAGGGCCAACAGTTTTTTTAGAAAATCCACGAACTTCGTCAAAGCGATACTGTAGGCCCATCTGATTTCAGTTACAGCATGAAACAGCAGATTTTCAGTGGTGGTTCCTGCTAAAGTGCCCCTCCTGAATTATTTGTGAATTACAGTACACAATTTTTAATGTCGCAGCTACTCTCAATTTAAAAGAAACCTTATTATGATTGCTTCGAGTTTTCTACTATGCCAACGGTCGTAGGCCGATCCCCTTGACTGAGCAACACATGTTTATGTAGCTTGTACAGTGATCGTGCTAGGCTGGGCGGCGTGGCTGGGCTGCAGTGGTCACTGGACACAATTTTGTGTATTACGAAAATATTCCATGATAGATAGTTTGCGAAGGCTCATTTAGGATGAAAGCATGATGTGCGCTCAGTACGTCCCTTGTCGAAGGGAGACGGTTGGGCGTGCGGTGTCCCTCGAGCTGTGAAAGTGCCGGGCGCCAGCTCAGTGTTGAGCAATGAGATCGGGTCGTGGTTAATGACCCTAGGGGGCTTGAGGTAACACACCGTCAGATAATAGGAAAATACGAGCTGTATGGTCGCTGTGCACGCCCGGATTAATGAACACGCTATTGGTTATATGAAAGATGATTATTTTATTGAACACTTAACAGAAACAGACACGTGGTGACCATGTTTGCCGTACAATATTACACACTAATGGATTACGATTAATTAAGGCGCATGATGCGGCTCTCCCCTCGGTGCGATGTAACATAAAATGCAAGTTATTTCGTGGATGATGTGATGATACGATTACTGAGAGGTTGCAGCCTCAGGGGCTGGCACCGAGGTTCTTGTGAAGCTAGACACTTACCATGTTCGCCCGCGTTGAAGTGATGAAGCGTACTAGGCTGAGAACTGCACCGGCTCCCGCTACCTGAGCGCGGCCGATGCCAAGCGGTGGAAAGATGAAACCATAAATGCGACTTAAAATTGCTAATGAGATGTAAGAAAATGATATACCTTAGATTAACATAATCAAACACAATTACCCTATACAACTTACATAATAAATTACAATTACCCTTGCACAAATACACAATAAATCAGGGTTATATTAATATTAAATATTTGCATCATAGCAGCCACTGTATTGCCAACTTAGTAATGTCACATGTCCCTGGCTGGCTGGGTATGTCATGACTGTCTTTAAACAGGATAAATATGATATAAATAAATACTGAATAGATACACTACACCAATAAATAATAATGATTAAATTATTAATCTCTGAATAATTAATGACACTGGTGCAATTTACACACATGGAACAAATACACTTGATAACCATGAATAAACTATACTGATGCACTCCGATCAATTATGTCGCACTGATGTAATTATATTGGTGAACTCTGATTAATTACATAGCACTGAATAAACGATATTGACGAATGCTGATTGATTACATAACACTGAATACACTATCACTCTTGCCCACATGCCTGCTGGTGTGGTGCATTTGGAGTGTATGACACTACTGCGGCAGTCACAGTGGGCACAAAGGTACCAGTGAACGCCTGGTTCATGTCAAGCATGTCATTTTAAGGAGAATGGGATTCTAAAGTCTTATATTCACCAACTTGTTGCAACTAGTTTTTCATTGTGTATCGAAATTTTTGGCATGTTATGATCTAAATAGTAGTCTCCTACGCATTTTTTCACTGTTAGCTATTCACTAATTTTACTATTATATTACTATTTATTGAAAATAATAAATAAGACATTATTTATTATCTTCTATCAGCGGTCAGAAAATAATAAAGGCTGTGAATATCAAAAAAGTAAAAAAAAAAGTTTATGAGACATCTTATAATGCCAAACATTTTTGTAAGTACTCATTGTTAAATACAATGTGTTAGTGCAGCATCCCATTTAAACCATCAAAATTTAGCATGGCATTGTTAGTGCTGATTTGCGATTATATTTTCAGCTCTTTAGAACAATGCTATGACATAGTTGTATAAGTTATATAATTTAAATTTAAAGTAAGGCAAGTAGTTTATCAGTAAGTTAGGTGAGTTAGATCATCTATATTTAGAAGTTCAATACCTAAACTCCTCACTATCATGTAAATTTCTGTACCCACTGGAAAACTTTATGGTTCTATTTGTGATCAGTTTCCCTTTAATAGTTGTTTTAGACAGTGATCTGAATTTTTCGTCGTAATTTTAATGTTACACAGAAGCATTTTAGTCTCATATAGTTTTGATTTTATAAAGGAATCAATTAAACTAATTAAAAAATATGCAATTCAAAAATATATCAAAATTAATATTTTATTATGGGTACAAGGAGTAAACAAATACTGCTGCTTGGTAGCCATGTTTATATATTACATCAGTTTTGTTGTAGTAGTTAAGTAGCCTCTCTTAATAGTGGTTTGTATGTAAAAGTTACGGACTTAAATGGTAAACTGCAGTAATTATTAATAGTAAGTTCTAACCTCATTAAGCGCCTGACCACGATCTCAAAAAGGTTGAGAGATTTGTTTTTTTGAAAATCTCTTAGTGTGTAATAGGCACGCAGAATCCCACCAGACACGAAGAAGTATTCCAACCCCAGTGTCACCCGTACGAAGAAAGACATTCCCACACTTCGAAAAGCCTGAAAAAAAATCCGAGTCATGTGTATTCAGTGGCAACATTTTGTTTCAAAAATACTACAAGTGTGTTAATCTATTGCACAGATCAATGTTCACATTTTAGTTAGACTGTATTTGATTTTAAATACAAAGCCAGCGGTCGATTCAATATTTTTTCTCCATGAATTCTCAGATTAAATATTTTCTTCAGTACAAAACTCTTTAATGTGAAATTTGATACAGAATAGTCCCCATGCAAACTTAACAAGTAAGGATGGCCAGGGAAGTTTTTAAGTGTATTGCCTTTCGGATGCGACTGACAATGTAACTAAAGACAAGTCTGAGTTATTGGTCTGAATCAGAAATTGAGAAGTAGCTTCATTATTTTGAAAACTACTAACTGGGCATTGGCGCTAGTCTACCGGTTTAACAAAATTAGGAAACCATATTACAAGTTTCGGCGAGGAGGCATCAAAGAATAAGAAAATAAATTATTGCATAAAATAATCTACATGAACACAATGGTTTATGAAACACTCATTATCAATAAATATCTGAAAATACACTGTCTGACAGAAAAAATGCCACACCGTGGAGGCGTGAATGCAGTGCCATGAAATATGCAGAGCGGATGAACATGTGACTGTTATTCGATAACAATTTCTGGCCAATCACACGAACAGCTCATGTGATATAGGCAAACAACCAGAATGTGAAGCCGTCATTCGAAACGTCGTCATGGCTGCGTGAAGTGAGTGTTTTGCCTGCTACTATATCTGAAGAACGAACAAGACGCAATGCCTTCAAAATGCCATTGTATGCGTTTTATGCGATGAGGTCATGAGAACTTTCATCTTAGGGCTCCGTACTGCCGGCAGGCCCTTGCACGGTACTGTGGATGAAACACAATGTGACGTAAAAAACAGTCAGTCACGTTTGGCGACAGTTGTCTCAAGAAGGAAATGTGCAATGTCGTGAAGAGAACGGAGCTCAATGAAAAGCACCAGAGCATACAGATCCTCACATCTGACACCATGCCATAGCACACCCATAATCCCTGACTGGCCACATTTGGCAAATTGTGCAAGGCGGTTTGGATGCTCCGATATCAAAATGGACATTGTCGCGCTGATTGGCTGAAACAGGTTTATTATCCAGCCGACCATTGCGAAATTTACCCTTAACAAAGAGCCGACGTCAGTTCAGATACAGCCACTGTATGATTAGATGTAGCATTGTCGTCCATGAAGAGGAATTCATGGCCCACAACACCTCAAGAAAGATGCATGTGAAGAAGGTGTGGCCACTAATGAATTAACCTTCTTGGGAGATGTGGAGGTCCTTATGGCTACCAAGCATTATTATACACCAAACGAGAGCTCCACCACCTGCAACCCGGGTCTTTAGACACCAATGTAGGGCTCATTGACTGTTCCTGCTCTCTCCAGATGTATAGATATTCAGAACCGATAATTAGACTAAATTGGCTCTCATCTTCAAAGAGCTCTGTGCATAATTTCTTAGCTCCCCAAACCTTGTGTTCTCGGCACCACAGCAAAAGTAGTTTCCGATGAGTAGGCTTCAATGGCACACACCATACTGTTCGCCGATTGAACAAACCACCTGTGTACCGTCTCCTGGACATGATAAATTGCGATACCGTGTATCCAATAGTGTGTTGCGTGTATCTTGCAATTTCACTCATTGTCTGCTGTCGATCTCTTGCCTCCTCTAAGACAAAATACAGGTCCTCCATGGATGACCACTACTAAATACTTGCATGACAGTTCATGTTGATCGAAATGCAGTCCAAGCTGGTGACACGATGCTACATGCGATCCGGGACTCCTCGGCCACACTAACCTCACTTTGACGTTCTTCCATGTTCCCATTGACTCGACCTCAGGTAAAGTTGGCCAGAACTTGTCTATTGGACGTCAACTCGTCATACCAGACATCAGTCAGCAACTCGACATTGTTAAACTTGATGTTCATTATGCAATAGCTTCTACTACAATGCTAAGCACACATCATGCTCGTGCTTAAGACCCCTCGCACACGCCCACAGTACATAATACTGTGTATATGCGCATGCCCTGCCATTCTGGACCTGATGCGATCTCCTGATTGGTATTTAGGTCAGTTCTGCCTAATCGTTCTACTGTTATATAAATTTCCCCACCCCGTCTTTAAATTTTGCACACTAATATATTATTTGTGTGCTATTTACTACACGTCGCTCATTCCATCGAAGTAAGTATTGATACAAATTGGAGAATGTTTTAGGGGGTGAGTTCAACTCAAGCATAAATATTATGTTAACAAGGTTGATTACTTTCTACATTATAAGTTTATCGCATTCAACTGTCGCAAGTCCCGCCAATACCTGAAGTTGCTGATCTGTTGGCTTGTGGCCGTTTCTTGTCTGCAAGAAAAACAATAGCACCTCCGCTTTACAGTGCGCAGAACATATTGTTTCAAAAACATTTTTGCTACAATTTCTTTTTTCATTGCATGGAAAACTTTTCCATTTTTTTTTTTGTTTTTTTTTTTNTCAAGCATAAATATTATGTTAACAAGGTTGATTACTTTCTACATTATAAGTTTATCGCATTCAACTGTCGCAAGTCCCGCCAATACCTGAAGTTGCTGATCTGTTGGCTTGTGGCCGTTTCTTGTCTGCAAGAAAAACAATAGCACCTCCGCTTTACAGTGCTCAGAACATATTGTTTCAAAAACATTTTTGCTACAATTTCTTTTTTCATTGCACGGAAAACTTTTCCATTTTTTTTGTTGTTTTTTTTTTGTTCAGGGCATTGCCTCTATAGTTCGCACGTCTGTGCGCCCCTTATTAGAAGCCAAATGGAATAAAATAGCCCCTATGCAGCAGTCCATGGTCAATCCCACGATCTCCCGAGCGCAATATAGACACGCTATCACATGGTCTAACATGCTCAATGAGTGACTAGATGAAAGGCACACAAATGCAAATGTTTTAAATAATTTTTTATATCTGCTCCTGGGGCTGTGGTGGCTGAGCAGTTAGCCTGCCTGCATCCCACCAAGACGAACCGGGTTCAATCCCCTGCCGAGTCAAACCCGGATTTTCACAAGTGAGAATCGTGCCGGACGATGCCGCTGGTTGGCAGGTTTTCTCGGGGATCTCCCGTTTCTCCCACCTCTTCATTCTGACGCTGCTCCATACTCACCTCGCTTCACCCTCATCGGCTCTCAAGAACTAGATTTTAAGAGCCACCCGAATCTCTTTACTCACTATATCTGCTGATATGAATATTTACTTGCAAATATACACATGTATACACTAGCAATTTTGCTGATCCCAGATACATCATATTTGGTAGCACTGAATTACAACTTATCATAGACAAGCCCTTCTTGACTTATAGTTAAACACAACTACGATTTTATAAAACAATTACATGCAAAGTTAATGCAAAATAAACAAACTAGCGCCATTACAAATTCAGTGTGAATCGGCCATAAGCAGTAGCAACTCAATTGTGTACAATTAGGTTTGAGACAAGGTGAGTAGGAAAATATTTTGTAGTGTTTCAAGTCTTAAAGTTTAAGTTTTAGCGTGAAGCAGGTAAAGTACTTGTTCCAGCAGGTTGGTGTCGAACGTAGGCACGCTGTTGATCATGAGAAGCCTGTGGACCCCGATTGCCATGATCGAGAAGATGACCTTGCGACAGTCGATGGCATCCAGCCCCGGGTGCATTCTGGGAGCGTGCATGAGGTCGCTGACGCTGCGCTGGACGGCGAAACACAGCAATACCCGCTCGGCTCCTGCCACCAGCCATGTTTGTTCCACACACGGGACACACCTCTCCACATAATCAAACATTCATTACATTAAACACACTGAGGCCATGTCTCAATTAGCTCTCGCTCTTGTGACCACGTCATTATGACGTCGGAGAGAGCGCGGAAGATCGAGCGCACAGATGCAGCACTAAGTTGTATACTCGATGGCGCTCTCTCACACACTCTGACCACACACCATATTTGTTTACATTAATTCTGTGTTTGGATAAGGTTATATTAGCTTTCTGGACCAAAACCACATCGCATTTTAACTGTAAGTGAATAATTTAAACTGTTTCAGTCAACGAAATATCTTACATAACACATGTTTATAAAAATATTAATTAAGATATCCGACAAAGTCTCGTATTTTTTGTCAGTCTTCTACAACATGACGGTACATACAAAACAAAAATTCCAGTATTTTATGCGCTAATATATATTCTGATAATGCTATGATTATTTGTGAATTATTTTGAACATATATAAATTATTTATAATAGCTATGACCACGATTTAGCTTAACATGACATCCTGCCTTTAGGCATCGGCTGTCTGCATGACGGCAAAGAAACAAGATAGTGGTTATCTCAGTTTGACAGAGCGAGAGTGTGAGAGTGCGCGAAGCAGTGCTCTCGCCAGGTTGTGCGAAAGAGTGCTCTCTCAAAAGAGTAATCTTTAAATTAAGACACGGCCTCAGTATGGTTACTTAGTTAACTTATTAGAAATCTACTTCATTAACGCCTAACACACCCTGAAAAGAATTTTCAGTGACTACGAGAGATTTGGTTGATATTTCTGAAGACGAAATTTTGATACCACTAAAAACAGATTGTGGTGTGTCCACGCATGGTTCTGAAAGTACTAAAGCCACTTAGCACTACCTATTGTTTATTGCCACGATATTTATGGATACTTTTGTAGTAATTATTTACATTAGCAAATAAATATTTATTTGACGACAATAGCACTCATATTACTGACGACAGTATATTCCACAGCTGCTACAAAACTACAACAGGGTATCATCTGTGTGTGCATGCTCAATTTGGCAGCTTTGTATTGTTGACGACGAACCCATATTATTCTGTGTTTGTCTTCTTGCCTCAGATTACGGACACATTCAAGAGGGAAATTCTTAAGAGTTTGGGAATGGACCACATTATCTTTTTCATTCTAGTTAAGTAAATTTTACACCTACATGATTTCAGAAAATGAAAATTCATTGAGGTTGAATGTTTAAGTCTTTGAGAATTTGCAAATTGATAGATGTATGATATTTTTATGCTGAAGTCAATGCCCATTACAATAACCAGTAGGTACTGCTGCTTGCAATACAACACTTTTGCTGTGACTAACAAATACGTTTTTGTCATTTAATACAGCGAAAATTTTGGAGACCTCAAAATTGATTTTGTTGTTTCCATAAGCATTGCTGTGATAAAATATTTTTTTTTTTGGTGTCACGATATGTTTTGTGATGTCCAATTGACAAAAGAATTTTGTGGTTTCCAAAAAAAATATAGGTCAAATTTTTTTTTTCAAAGTGCAACATACTGACGGGATTATTTGAATTGCGCATTTGAACTAAAAATTACATTTCACGAAAAGTTCCTAGTTTCCATTGCTACTTATAAGGTTATTATTTACCTCCAAAATAAAAGCAAAAACAAAAAAACGAAATAAAGTGCCTGTTCATACCAGGGGTTGCACATTCAATGTAATCAATCGTGGTGGCAACTACCAAAGATGCTACATTTTTTAAATCACTGAGTAGGGGAGTGGAACAGGTATTAACAATCACAGAACACATTTTTAATATGGCTGCAACAGTTAATAATGTCTTCCTTCACAGTTCCTGTCATGGAAAATATCCAAGGCCCCTACGGATAGCCAGTGGGAATATTTTGCATCTAGGTATACCTTGATGTCACTTATCTAACTACAGGTAAACCAATACAGCCTATGCCACAATAACTACCACATCACGAAAGGTTTATTAATAAAGAATACATATTTACTATGTCAATGAAGCTAAGTCAAATTCAAACATTTTAATATACATCATCAGCAAAATACAATTTATATTTGGGTGGCTTATTTTATGAGATTAGTGTTAACTGTAGAGTAGTCATAAATTCCATAAATAGATGGATTATTTCGATACCAGAATACCAATGATATCGCAGTGTTATTGTTTATATGTAACTTGTAACACTGGCGATATTTACTTTACAGTCCAAAAGGTAACAACATTACAAAATTACAACATATAAAAATGTGTGCGATTCTTGTCCACGGCGCCGAATACATCTCGTGGAACACACAACTTTGGACACTAATTTAATAAAAAAATCATAGTAGTAAGCATTACAAAAATCAGTAACAGAAAATATTAATGATATCAGCATTTAGATACTAAAGAGATTTTCCTTGCTCGCATGCGATACCTACCTTTACCAATTATGGCAGAATCAGCAAACCAGAGAATTCAGATTCTAAACCATTAGATTTAAAATAAAATGAGCTCTAATATAATTTACATTCCAAAGAGTTTTCCATTACCAGAAACAAACATTATTATTTAGAGTTACCAACAGCATCACAAAATGAACTTTTCTCACATTTGATAACGATGCATGTCAATTTTGAACCATAGCCAAACTTCAATAAATGTACATACTACACTAGCCTTGATGTGGCATTATGCAAAGCCACTGAAAAAAACTTGTCCTTATGACTGCGATGCTAGCGCTCGCTGCGCCAGATGACTCCAGTATTTCCAACTCTCCGAGGTGGCCTCCTCCTTGCTCGACTTGGCTCCCCTCCTATTTCCTTCCCCTTTCCCCCTCCCGGATTTCCCCTCTCTAAATGCGTCACACTTTTTTGGTAATGGAGCAGTTTATAAAGGTTGCTGCACACTCTGTGTCGCTCCTATTCTATGCCCGATCGTCGCCTTCAAGACACCTGGACAAGTTGCAATATGATTTTTAAGTGTTAATTTGTCGTCAATACGATGTTCGTTGAAATGAGGCACCTTCTGTTTAACACCGATACCTGCGCAGCGGTCTACATGAGCATTTTAAAACAGTCAGTCGTGGGCCGCTGACAGTGTTAGCTGGGTCATTTCTAATCGTTTTTAAATATTGTGTGGCGTTGTTGTGTAGTCTTGCGCATGCAGTGAGGTGGTCTTTATTCTAAATTGTGGTTTTGGTCACTAGTTGGTCTAACTTAATTTCTTGCTTTGCTGTGTGTTGCCAGTTTTTTAACGTTTAGTGTTTGTCTGGTTTGCTGCTCCATGAATGTTTGCTATTGCACTTTGCCTTGCGTCCACGACTCACGGTTCGGCATAGTTAAATTTTATATGTTTCGTTCCTTACATTTTTAGTCGTTGGAGCTTTGAGTAGGGTCGTTTGATTGCCTCCAACGATCATTCAATTTTAATGTAATATTTCTTTTAGGTTTCAGTGCGTATTTTATTTATTTGGATGCTCTACTGGACTTATTAAATTGTCCTCCTTTTCTTTAATTGCTCACGTTAATGATTTGTGTCAACATATTCTAATATGCAATTTTTTAAAGGTTTTATAATTATTGCACCTTTTATTAAAGGAGACTTTACTAGGCTGATTAGGCATCCCTCATTTTTACCAATTACTTACGCTTATTATTCTAGTCAGTATTATGGAAAAATGTAAAGATTAAAAAGGGTTGTTATTATTTTTCAACAGGAATTTTGCGCATCATGTTTTCAATTAATATCAATTTTTGTGAGCAATTTATTATATGATCTTACATCCTTTTGTAACACGGTTTTTTTTATCATATTTTATAGCTCTATAATAATTTGGTATCAAGACATGTTTGTAAAATTAACTTTGAAAGTACATTTAGCTTTAATTACTATTTTATATGGTGCTGTAATTGTTTATATATATGTTTTCTGAGAAAATACAAACTATTCAACTTTTCCCAGTGTAAATAATTATTTGTGTTTGTCACATGACAATTATTTCAATACAGGCAATGACTTCAATAATTCTCATGGCCCGAAAAGACCCGACTTTTTCTATGTCTATGTGTCTTGTTAGAAAAGTTGTAGTGGAATTGCCATTGCAACCATATACATTTGTGTAAAACTGTTTTTAATATGACAATATGCTTATCTAAAAATTTAGCTGCAGCACTGTGTTACTAATATTGGATCCACTGGGGTACTAGGAGTGCTCGAAGCCATGTGCCCCTTCTTTGTTTGCTTTGCGCTCACCTGTGTGTAGCCCACAATCGCGATGTGTGTGTGAATACCACGAGCTGAATACCAACAGCAAACCTGCAGATCCAGCAGACAGCTGCAGCACTGTGTTACTAATATTGGATCCACTGGGGTACTAGGAGTGCTCGAAGCCATGTGCCTCTTCTTTGTTTGCTTTGCGCTCACCTGTGTGTTGCCTGCAGTCGCTATGTGTGTGTGAATACCACGAGCTGAATACCAACAGCAGATCCAGCAGACAGCTGCAGCACTGTGTTACTAATATTGGATCCACTGGGGTACTAGGAGTGGTCGAAGCCATGTGCGCCTTCTTTGTTTGCTTTATGCTCACCTGTGTGTAGCCCGCAGTCGCGATGTGTGTGCACATACCACGAGCTGGAGACTACCAGCAAGAGCAGCAGACCCACCAGACAGCTGCGAACAATCCAGGAGAACACCATCAGTCAGCACACAACACCTGAACCTACTGTACATATCCAGGATTTGAGACATCATCATACTACAGCAAGTCAGCGACAGCTGCCACTGAGAAATTTTTACAAACATTCCCACACAAATTAAACCAGGGCTGGATACCATGAAATAGGTAGGAGTTCCCATTATAGATTTCCTAGTATTTTATGAGAGCACTAGTTACAAATTTTCCCTATAATTCCATTTCTGTTAAGGGTATGCCTATGTGTTGACGGTAAAGGACAAAATGTAAATTTTTTTTTTTTTACAAAAAAGATCTGACACCTTGTCTATGATCAACACTTTTGCTCAGTTTAGTGCCATTTAACACCATGTCTTATAGCAGTAAACTGAGAAGTTGGGTCGTTAAACAGCACCAGGTCTTATTTTCGTCTAAAGGAACAAATCACTATATGGACATAAGTTCTACCTCTGAACTTAAAACAACATGTCATAATTTATGTAAATAAGAAAGGTAACGTTGTGCCTGCCAAAACAGTAAAACCTCCATGCCCATATTGTATGAAATGTTATTGAAGTTTATCAGAACAGGAAAGACAGGAAATTTCAGATCTTGCTGGACTGAGGACAAAAATGATTATGTAAAACAACAGTTTATCAGGTCAAGCATAGGAAGTTATTTCATTAAGCGTTCAAAGAAGAAAGGTAATTCCAATAAGGCAAAACAAAACACTGTTATCTATTACTTTCCCATTAATACTACGAAAATACGAGTCCCCAAGGTGATGATATTGCACACACAATGCATTTCGAATACTATAGTTAACATTCTAAAAATTCTAAACTAGAAGTTTTTGTAAAAACAGAATAGAGAGGAAAATAAACTTCTACCAACAAAACTCCAGATGAGACCATTGGAAGTGTTGTTAGCCACATTTCATCTTGATCTTGCTATGAATGATATCACAGCAGGGTAAAGACTGAAAAAAGTACTTCAGACTTGAACTAANCATTTCATCTTGATCTTGCTATGAATGATATCACAGCAGGGTAAAGACTGAAAAAAGTACTTCAGACTTGAACTACACATAGAAAAAATGTACAACTTGTATCTCGAATACTGTAAAGAAAAGAACGTCCAACAAAATTATATAGCAAAAGAACTGGCTCAATTCTGCTATGCTTAATAAAAAGTTTCAGTTATCCTTTAAGCACCTAGAGTGTACACTTGTGACAGTGTGATTCTTTCCTGGCCAAATTTAAAGAAAGCAGTTTGAACCAGCTCTTTAAAGCTGGTTATGNAACATAGAAAAAATGTACAACTTGTATCTCGAATACTGTAAAGAAAAGAACGTCCAACAAAATTATATAGCAAAAGAACTGGCTCAATTCTGCTATGCTTAATAAAAAGTTTCAGTTATCCTTTAAGCACCTAGAGTGAACACTTGTGACAGTGTGATTCTTTCCTGGCCAAATTTAAAGAAAGCAGTTTGAACCAGCTCTTTAAAGCTGGTTATGATTGACACCTTGAAGAGTTAAAGAAAATGTACACACTAAAAAAAAAAAGAAGATATTGAAATGTCTGAAACAACTCCCGCACACAAAATATTAACAGGCGACCTTAACAAATGTCTACCGACACCACTGAATATAAATTGCAAACATAAACTTTGAATGCTCAATTTCAATCTTTATGATTCACTAGCGAACCAACCCGGCTTCGCCTGGGTACAATTGTGTTTTACAGTGATACACTAATAAATAAATTGGGAAAAGACAATTCATTTATGTGAAACAGAATTATAAAATTATACTATGTTGGCCTAGGTTTTTAACTTATTATGGCAACCCAAAAGAAAGGAAATATTTTTTACCTGATAGCCAAGAAGTAGGGTAATATTTTTGGAGTGTATCTGTGCAACTATCATGTAGTTACAACATTTCCACTTTCCAGTGTCGATGTATGAAAATCAAAACGTTAGTTTCATCAAGTTGTAGCTTTAGAAAAATGTATACTTAGGTACTACTTTTTGCGCTTGGCTGAGGGATCTTAATCGATCACCAAAGTTAAGCAACATTCCCAGCGGCACACATTTGGATGGGTGACAGTTTAGTGGCATAACATTTGAGCGCTTCCGGGCTTCGGAGGGCACGTTAAATATTCAGTCCCGGTTGTTATTGATCGATAGCAGTCGTTAAGCCATTCCAGAGGTCCTTGAGCGGCCTGATAAACTCTGACACCAGAGGAAATAAATATTTCAGTCCCTTTCCCAGCCGCTGCTGGATTACGTTTTGTTGTTATTTCCCAGGAACCTTAAAATTTTCCGGGATAAAAGGTACCTTCACTACCTACATACAAAAATTTCATCAAAATCCATTTAGCCGTTCGTTCACGTTCCCAATCGTTGCAGAATTACATTCTGTTGTTATTACACAAGAACGGTACAAATTTTCTGGATAAATAGTATCCTATGTCCTATTCCGGGACCTAAAGTACCTACATACCAAATTTCATCAAAATCCGTTCAGCTGTTATGGAGATGAGTGGTAACAAACATACACACACACTCTCTCTCTCTCTCTCTCTCTCACACGCACACACAGAGAGACTTGCGCATTTATAATATTAGTAAGATCAGACAGTACTGTCCATTGCATGACGTGGGATGAAAGTAAACCAGGCCGAGGGGGAAACTAGATGGTATCATCCATTTTGAAATGGGCTGATAATGTAATCGCTAAATCAAATAATTTATATAAAATTACGTCGTGAAAGGATAATTGTTATGGCCCGAACAAAAACTATATCTTTTATAATGTGGTTGTTATGGATAATGCAGAAGTTTCCTCTGATCAGACATATAAAACAAAAGTTCCTTCTCAATGGACACACTGGAGGCAGATACTATCCATGCATTCATAGAATGAAAAAGGTTGTACAATTGGAGTTTCCTGACACTATGGGACTAGCAGCAACGGGTATGTCAGTAGGAAATTTTGTGCACACAACATGGAAGGTGACAATTTCAAGAAATTCAGTGAACTATTTTCGGGCAAAATCTTTCCCTTTATTTACAGGAAAATTAATGATGACAAGGATATATTCAAGTCCGGCAGGAAGACACTGGTACGCTATTCTTAAAATCATCCTTTGACAATGAGTTTAAGAAAGCAGACTTAAGGAGTTTCCGAATTGCAAAAAGTTACATTTTCAATAGAACTAGAAGTGAAGCTGTAAGTTCCAACTTCTACAAAGAGATTCAACGACTTAATTCCAATGTTGCCTTATGTTCCTAGCGTTTGTCATGGTATTTGCAAGAATGTAATGAAAACAGCACTCAACACTATCCAAGAAGCGATGACAACGGTTTATGTGAAAACGAAAAACTATTATGCCAAGATATGATTACGACCTATTTTTCTAATGATTGTTCCTATTTACAAGTGTTTGTGATTGCTGACACACCTCCTAATATTCATTCGTGCTTTTCACTATAAGTGATTATTTTCAAATGTTATAATGTTTGTTCCTATCTGTATTTGTTTTTATTATTGTGAAACGTTCCTGAAACTGTTACATTCTAAGGATCTAGTTTTATTATTAAAAGGAATTTCATTTATTAATCGGTTAATATTATTATTATCCCTTTTTCCACATCCTGAAAGGATACACAAAATAAAATTACATGACACCATTCGAAAAGTACTTTATACACCCCGAAGTAACAGAGGTGTACAATGCCATATCCATTTTTTTTATCAGTGATAAATTCACAAAAATTTTCTTTAAACAATATTACTGTATAATGCATTCTTAACAGAATTATCCTTGAAAATTTCATGGATCACCCTCCATTATTAGCTTCGAAAACTGGAGCTCAACTTAAAGTAACAAACACTTCAATTGGCTACCCTGACAAATTTCCTTTTTGTTATTTGGTGTCCTTTTCCTCCGACATACACATCTAAATATTACAGTATTCGTGCATACATATTAACTGATGGCGCTAAAGTGGTCCATAAATTCACTGGGCAGATAAATTTTCTTAATGATGTGTCAACTAATGATCCAAAACGCAGTACTCACTCTGTTCTATGCATTGAGGGTTATATCATGAATGTAGCACCAAAATAATTTAAGGCAAAGGTCTCGATGTATGATGACACCAACTTATTATTACAAACACAGTTTGCCAATTATCTTGGGCATCCCTTGTGACCCCGGCATGGGCGAGGTGACTATATGTACGTTAGCGAGAGCCAGCCACTTGACACACAAGTATTAAAAATGAAAAAGGTGAGGGGAAATACTGAACTAACAAAGCAGTCATTATTCCTAGCATAAAATAAAAAATACAATCTAGACTACTTGCATTACAATTTGTCACCAACATTTTACATATATATATGTGTGTGTAAATAAATGTGCTGCAGGTGCATCTTGCATACATTGCAACATCAGCAGCTCACAACTGTCCTCTGCTGGCATATAAATTCAGCTATTCTTAGCCAGTTTCCTAAGTCAAACACATTTTAGAGACTAAAAACCCTCATCAATTTTGTATAAATGAACATTAAGTACTGCTTCTCTCCATGGTAGGCTTGAGTGCCACTTTTCCTTCGGTTAAGCACATCTGCATTTTATCGTGATAGTACCCACGCGGCCTCATATGTGTATCACCAATCGTGCTTTGCCCATCTAAGGCGCCTCTTGTGTTTTGGATTAACATTACCTAGAATGTATATTAGCTCAGCGACACATACTGCTCGTTTCAGCATTGGCATTCGTCCAATATAATGCTCAATTACTCTTCTGAATGGCACAATGCAAAATACATAGGGGCTCATTATCTGTGTATTTCACATAAACTAATAACCATTAAACTCCATCCAAAACAAACTATTGCCGGCACGAAAATTCGCAAGCGAATCGGTGAAAGAAGTTATATCATATTCACACAGACCCAACACTGGACTGCTCGATTTCCTTACAACAACAGTGAGCCACCTTTGGCACAGGTTAATAATATCATGTGTAACACATTTAAGGGCTTAAACTGCACATAATTTTTTTTAGTAAACTGACACATTTCATGTTCAGCCCTGCAGTTTTGATTTAAGCTATCGAGATCACAAAAAAGTAACTTGCCGATAGATTATTTTTGGATGTGCAGACTAAATTCGAAAAAAAAATTCCCTAGTCACATATACAATTGCACGCTTACTGTAAGTTTAATTCTCACTTCATGAATAAATTAAAATCAACTCAACTTCGAGGAAAATTCACACTGTCTTTGGTAAGTTGGCCATAGAGAAATGTTTAATATGGCAAAGGAGAGATGTGCATGCCCAGAAGTAGGTTCTTTTATATGCTAACAATGGGTAAACAACCTATGAGGTTTCATGAAATACATGCAAAATGGCCTCCATCCAATACCAGGAGTTTTCTTATTGTCGAAATTTGTTAAAGGAAAAGCACTTCGTCCAACATACACCAGTCAGATAGTAGGCAGTGGTAGTCAGCAATAATTGCCAGAATGCAATTTTTCCTTTGCTAGTCAGCGATTCATAACTCCTAAACTAATGGGTAAAATCTCAACTCTTTCTTTAAAATATGGCATATATATAGGTGCAATTATAAACAGTGCATATCTGCTTGAACATACTGCAAATTCCTTGGTATATGGGCGATTCTTAGCCTATTAGACAGTGTTTTTTTTTGTTCAGTTCTATATTCTCTTCAGTGTTTATACAAACACACAATTATATTGGAGTTGAGAATACAGTGATGCCAAAGATTGCCTTGGTATGACAACTGTCACACTGCAATGGCACTCTGCAAATTATTAAATACCTATACTACACAACCTAAGACGTGTATATTCATGGATCAGTGATTCATAGCAATTGACATGGCAGACTGTACCATTCTGCCAAAAATTCGTGCTGATGCCACACACTATGTTATGCAAGACTGCCAGATGTAAATTTACTTTAAATCCTGATTTTTTTCTACATTAATTAGAGTAAAAATAAATGTGATAAAATAAGCACAGAAACTGATAGTTAATTTATATCAGGAGGTACTACCTGTAGGCGATCTCCCCCGTGGTCCAGGGCACAGACTCCTGCAGTGTGGTGCACAGTCGTGGAGACACCCGAGCCTTGAAGACAAGCCCCTCCTTCTCTCCCAACAGCCCCAGCTCGTGTTCCAAGGTCACCTGCACCTGATCAGGCGTGCAGGAGGCAGGTAGACACAGGCCCAGGTGGAAGATGCTGCGAGTGATCTTGGTGGAGTCGACAGACTCCTGCGAGCAGAGCACTTACATTACACTGCTAGAAGCCTATCTTACAACCTAGTAACCTAGCATTTACCACAGAGTGTGAGGTGCAAAGGAGCCAACAGGCACAGGGTCGTCTTAGAGTACGAGGATTCGCCGCCTCTCATTGGGTTACAAAATGGTTCATGGATGGTGGGATGAAACTCCTGCAGAGGCTGGAGTATCACTAAACTTCAAAGATAACATTACAAATACTATATAACAAAAATGCTTTAGTTTCTGAAAAATATGAGTTCATATTGATAGCTACAGATTCAGTCAAAGATCACATAATCTCTGAGAATATGAGACTCTAACATTACAATACTTATGGTCAACCCTACATATGTGGTCAAAATACTGCTGATATGTGTACTACATCTGATACCATCGTTACAGAGAGGATTTCTAAGGCAATGCAATACCTTGAGCTTCTCCCAGACATGTGTCCTTGGGTCGAACTTGAGAGAGTAAGGGTCCACCATCTGTGTAGAAGTGTATGATAAGGGCTGGAAGGCTATCTCCACTAAGCAGTACTGTCCCTTGAGGTCGTCGACAGACACATCTAAACACTGGTCGAAGTGTCCAAGCTGGTGAAGGTTTCCATGCTCAACACCTTCTGGCAGCTTGGCACTGGCATCAAGCACTGCAACATAGCAACATGTACCACGATTTGAGATGGCAAGGAAGTATATACACATTTCTTGTCGCCAGACACTGCCGAGCGTTTGGTGAAGTATTCCAATTCGTACCACAGACTTTCTGCAATATCTACTTACGGCTTGGTTAAGGAGCCTCATCATGTAAATTTATGGCATCTTTAAATATAAACAGGCACTCAATTACTGGCGGGAGAGTAACATACAATTACTAGAGGTAATGGTTTGTCATTAGAAAATTTGACTATTTTCTAGGATTCAACACATCTTACACATGCCCAACAGTTTTATTTAGTTATTTGCTGTCATGTATGTACGAAGCTACAATACAATTTCATTGGGACACTGGGGATTATGATAATCTAACACACAACATTCGTGAGTGGTTTTTAAATAAGATAGCCAAGTCAAAATCCTGATCATCCAATAATAAAAGAATAAACAAGCATGAGTTAGTTGGCTGAGTTATCTTTGATGAACGAATGAAATGAGGAATAGTTTAAGAAATGAAGATTTTGGTAAATTAATGTTTTGAGGAATGAATTTTCTGAGGAACATTTTTGAGGAATTTTTTTGGGTAACATTTTTGAATGAGAAATATTTTAAATCTTGTTGGTCTTAACCGGTTAGACTTGACTTACCTGTGTTGATGGTTAGTTGGTCGGGTCAGTCCTGTTCATCAGTTGACCTGGTGAGTTAGTCTGGTTGAATGATTTCACTGGTCCAGTTAGTTTGCCCATTGGTCTGTTCAGTTTGTCGGTGCTGATGTTTGGTATATTATGTCAGTCTTATTGGTTGATTGTTATGGTCGGAATGTTTGGTACGGTCGATATGGTTGGTGTGGTCAGTCAGTATGGTCGTGTTGTTGGTAGTTTTGGTATGATCGATTTGTATGGCTGGTTTTGTTGGTTGGCCTGATCGGCCATGTCAATTGGTCTTGTCCACTGGCCTTGCAGTTGGCAGTCTTGGCACTTGGTATGTCCAGTTGGCCTTGAAGGCTGGTGAGGTTTCATTTTGAGGTCTTTTTGAGGCTTGACTTTTGAAGTCTGATTTTTGAGGTGTGATTCTTGAGGTCTGATATTTAAGGTCTGGTTTTCGAGGTTTCGTTATGAGGTCTGATTTTTAGATTTGATTTTTTTAAGGTCTGACTGTTGAGGGGCTGTTTTGAGGTTTTGTTTAGAAGTTTCGTTTTGGGGCGTCATTTTGAGTTGTGTTTGGAATGACCCATTGGTATGGCCAGATTGCATGATATGGTTGGTCTTGGTGGTAGGTTTTCATGGTTAGTTGGTCTGGTTGGTTGGTTTTGGCTTTTGTTGGACAACTGGTATGGTCAGTCTATATGGTTGGTCTGCCTGATCGGACAGAATGGCTATTTGGTATGATCGGTCGGCCTTGTTGGTTGTTCGGTATTACCGGTCTTGTTAGCTAGTTGGTATGGTCTGTTGATCTAGGTGTTTGGTTGGTCAGCTAGTATTGTTGTTTAGTATGGCCAGTTGGTATTTCAGACTGTATGGCTGGATAGTATGGTATGGTCGTTTGGCATGAATGGTAGGTATAAGACAGTCTAAATGTCTGGTCGGTTTGGGCCATCGGCCTTGTTGATCAGTTGGCCTGGTCGGCTGGTATGACCTTTATGGCGTGGTCAGCCTTGTCGATTGGTCACTATTCTGAATACTAAATATTAGTAAACGCCTTAGGTATAAATGCACAGACAGGGGGCTGCATAAAAATATTAATGCAGACACCAAGTACAAATTTAGAGACAGTCGGTGAATTAATATTTTTTTTGTATGGATTTTGGACAGACGACAAACCGACATGATAGATTGACTATGGATTAACGATGTTGGATTGAAAAATTGAAATATATAATGAAAGACTGAAATCTGGAAAGGATGATTAAATTTTCGATTGAAATAATGGTGGATATATCGAAGGCTTGAATTATTGACTAAAATATTGAAAGACTGATGGAATGGTGGATTAATAGCCAAAAAGAGAAGAAAGAATGAGACTATACCACCTGAACTGGCCTCGTACATTCCAAAATTCAAGGACCTATATGTTTGCGAACGGTGCCGCCGACGATGAAGGCAGTCCAGTTGGACTCAGCGATAGTATTGCCAAAGATGAAATCGGTATGTCGGTTGCAGTCACGCCATGGAATGCATGCTTCATCTTTGTGCACACTCTCCAATAGCTAACTTGTCCAAACAGGCACTTGAAATTTTAGCATATGTTTTAATTTAGTGGGAAAATATTTATGTGTAATTATGAGCACGACTGATAATACCCTGCAAAGTGTGATGGAAGAGTCGAACATTAAAAAAATTACCATACTGAATTATAGAAACATCAGAGGGGCATATCTAATATATAAAATTCTCCCGTCACAGTGTTAGTCACTGAACTCCTCCAAAACGGCTGGACCGATTTTTATGAACTTTTTTATGTATACTCGGTAGGTCTCAGGAAAAGATTTATATCTATTTTTTACACCCCTAAGTAATAAGGGTGGCCACCCCAAAAAAATTTTTTTTTATTGTTTAAACAAAATTTTTATTTTTTATTTTCTTATGATGTGGCATCAAAAAATACATACCCTCCTAAATTTTCACCCTTCTACCACCAACCCTTATTTTTTTTATAGCGAAATTCTCCCGTCACAGTGTTAGTCAGTGAACTCCTCCGAAACGGCTGGACCGATTTTTATGAAATTTTTTATGTATACTCGGTAGGTTTGAGAATAGATTTATATCTATTTTTACACCCCTAAGTAATAAGGGTGGCCACCCCCAAACAATTTGTTTTTATTGTTTGAACAAAATTTTTATTTTTNCATCGTCCGCAGAGCTCCATGCCTCTTCCACTTATATACCACATCCTCACACACTTACAATAAGTTACAGTTATTTTTTTCTAATACTATAATCACTAGAAATACTTTTTATGGCAAAACAACGTTTGCCGGGTCAGCTATTTGAATATCGGTGGAAAAACGTACAAGAATCGTGAAGTATTTAATTGAGTTTTAACTCTCTTGGTTAAACGCGAGAATGTTAAAAATGAGAGCATCTCTTCAGCTAGACTGAAATCCAACCTGCTCGGTTACTGAATGTGTATTCATTCATTATGAATCGTGGAGTCGCTTGGGATCTAGCACACAACCACTAACTGAAATTTTCCCNGGGGGGGGGAGTTAACAGAGGTATTAACAAATTAACAATATGTAGAGTATACCTAAAGAATATTCTTAGTAGATATCCATTTACTATTCTGATGAAAATGCGTCTTTGTTCACTAATAATTAATACAGTTGTGGTCCGTGGTGCGACATGTTCATCAATAAAGAATAAAAGCTAACCAGTTATATGAAAATTTAAATTGTATACATTATTTAAAAATATTTCATTTATTAATAAGGAGTTATATAAAATGAATGGCATATTACTAAGTAAACCGCAAAGCACAAATGATTCAGCCGCTCTTGACACTTTGTAAATGGAAAATATTTGTTCAGTCTCCGAAGTAGCGCGGTAATGGGCGGTCCAGCAGTAACAGACGTGGCAGCAATAACCAGGATCAAGCGGAGTACGTCTCCCGCCTTCCTGGTGCTTCTACTGCAATGCAGTGCTTTAAATTCACTTGCTTCAACGAAACTATTATAAGTGCGTCCAATGTCCTGATCTATACGAAGAGAACACTCACTTTAGACGAGGGTAGTTGAGTGCTTTCAAGACGTCACGCGAATTAGAAACACCATTTCAAAGTACTCAAATACGGCTAAATCGGCTTTTTTTAAAACGCTGTATCTTAATATATATATATAAGTAGTATATATATATTCCTTCTGGGACACCTCCCCAATAAGGTTCATTTTAACCATAACTCTTAGATGTATTTTATGGTTAAAATGAACCATATAGTAAAATCAACTAAACTTTTCTTCTAATGGTCAAACCTATCCATAACTCTCAGTTGTATTTTATGGTCAAAACTAACCATAACGAAAAATCAAAATGTCACTTAATCTAATTTATTTCTTTGTGGCTCAAGCCCAACCTGGGTTTCACCACGTCGACTTGCCAGGTTTTAATATGTAAACATATTTTCTAATACATTCGAATTTAAATGTTGTATTGTGGTCCAAACTATTCATAATATTANAACATATTTTCTAATACATTCGAATTTAAATGTTGTATTGTGGTCCAAACTATTCATAATATTATACCTAACTCTTAGGTCTTAAATCAACCTTTAAATGTAAACTCTCCCTAACCTATTATCTAATACTACCTTATTTGAATAGGAACCTTATATTATATCTATGCTTAGTGCCAACTATTATTTTACAATTAAAGAAAAATTATTAAATATATGTAACTTATAACTATGAAATATATAGGAAGGCAAAAAAAAGAATTAAAAATACGAATGTGAGATAGGATCTGGCTTTCAAGATCGTTTAGTCCCTTCAGATGTTTGACAAACTCCAGTCTCTCCAAACCTATCTCATGGTGCCCCCAAGCCAGGGTGTGAACCCCGTCCTCTAGAATGANTATATATATATATATATATATGCGTTAGACACATAAAAAACTACTCAAGCGTCCTGCAGTGAACCTTCCTGCAGACTTTCCACCAATAAAATAATAGAGTCACCACTGAAAGTCCCATAGGCACAGGCTGCACGACGAGAACAATGCCTTGCGCTTAGCGGCGATGGCGCACTTGAAGCGCGTGGCAGTCTCGCCCTTATCGCCCCCGGCGCCTCGGAAACGCGGAAAATAACTCCGTGGA